>CAMOHE010026076.1:0-38138 GCA_946598075.1 Artocarpus hirsutus | reverse complement strand
TATGATATTATTCAATGTAATATTAATTTTAGTAAGTGTAAGGCCAAAAAATACTTATACGGCCATCACATTGTGCTCTATATTTCTTTGATAGAGTTTGGACATGTTGTTTTAATTTTTTTTTATATTTTTAGTTGTCCTTTTAGTATTTATTAACTATTATCTCATCTAAATTTAACAATGTAACCCCCATAAATAAAAACTAGATATTGAAAGTACTTAAACAATTATATGAACTATCCAAAACTAATTAGATGGACAACTAATAAGATAGGAAAATAAGACGAGATTTTGACTCTCTGTTGATAAAAGCATATGTTATGAATTACAAAAGAATGAGCCCATATTCATCTTTTCATCACATTGAGGCTGAACTATCTTGTAAATTTATTTAAAAAGGAGACAATTGACAAACTTCAGTGTATTTATTTATTTATTTTTGTTTCGTTAGGAATTACTTTTGTAAATTAATTGTATATTCTTAATTCTATATGAATATTTTGTCTACAACAAGCCATTCAAACCCAAACACAAACAACGATTTAAAGAAGAAAAAAAATACCACCACTTTTCAAGTGTAGAAAAAAAAAAAAAACCTCAACAAACTTCTGTCAAGATGCAAGATTGGTGTGAGAATTATCGGGGAGAAATGACTTTATGGCACTAAAATATCACTTATGGAGGATAGGGTATTCATTGGTAATTTATATTTTCAACAAGGCCGCATTAGAAAAAGATGCTTGAAACAATCAGAATTGGTTAAAAAAAATCTTCGTATTTCAAAAAAAAAAAAAAAAAAAGAAAGTCACCGGATAGAAAGAGTTTCTTGCTAGCAAAACAAAGTTTGAAAAGATGAAGTATCACGTTTTAAACATCATCGTGCGAAATGATATAAATAACATAATTTGGTTGTTGAGGAACTTCTTTGTATCTGTTTGGTTCATAAATTCTAATATAAACTTAATTTTTATGAGTGGAAAGACTAGCAAGAGATTTAAGTAGTAATCGTCTGTCGGTTATTCACTTCATTGCTTTCACAAATTATCCCTTTATAAGTTCGTAACTTCAGCAAAATAGTCCAAGACCTTCCAAAACAAATGAAGCCTATAACACAAAAATAAAAAAATAAAAAAAATGAAGCGTACTACTAGCATTCAACAAATAGCCAAGTACTAAGGGCGAGGTTGGTGTTTGGAACAATGTTTATGCATTTTAGTTGAGTTATTTTGAGATTTCAGTTGAGTTATTTCACTGATAATTAATTCAAAAACTATTTTATTTTGCCTCTAATTTAGCTCCTTTTTTTTCTAAGACTAATTCAACAATTAAATCACCAAATTTTGAATTATAAATTTACTAGCAAAAGGTAATATAAAAGCCTATTTGGTATTAGTTGTTTTTCACTAATTTTTTAATTAAAAATAATATAAATTTTTAATATATTACAATAAAAATAAAAATATTACAATACAAAATTTTTATATAATATAATAAAAATAAAAAATTATTATAGTATAAAATTATCATTCTTCAAACAAACGGTAAAAAAAAAAAGGAAATTTGTTATTTTTGTGGAAGGTATGTGGCGAAGTAATCTTACCGATGGCTGAAGAATTTGCCCTGACAAAAGCATTAAATGAAATACA
The DNA here is from genome assembly GCA_946598075.1 of Artocarpus hirsutus. Taxonomy (NCBI): domain Eukaryota; kingdom Viridiplantae; phylum Streptophyta; class Magnoliopsida; order Rosales; family Moraceae; genus Artocarpus; species Artocarpus hirsutus. The sequence goes on along the minus strand of CAMOHE010026076.1, from coordinate 36,492 downwards.
TTAATTTGACGTAGGAAAAAGATTGGCGACAGATCTTTGAGCTGGCAAGACTTACCTAAACCTACCCATGGACAAAATACAGCTAAAGCAAAGTTAATTATTACAAGAATAATATAAATAATAATTCATCATTAATGTTGCAGATAAAAAACATGGGTTGACCGGTCAAATCTCGATTATTACAGATTTACATGGCTTTTTAACGTCCAAAAACAAAAATTTAACCGTAACCCCCCGAGAAATTGACTAGACGAGAAATTAGAAACGACAAAAAGAAAAAGAAAAGAAAATTCTTCTTTAAAGCCGCAAAAAAAGCGTCAAGACTGTAACGGAGCCGTAACTCTAGCACTGTCAGCCCCGTGGAGACTCCCAAGGAGGACAGTTTCTAGTTAACCCCCCGGTCAACACGTGTCCGAAACGGCGCTCGCCTGTTATCAGTGACATAATGGTGACTCACAGCTACAGCAAAAAAATTAAACTCAAGCTTTTGTGGGCCCCATCACCTTAGCACTATTTTATCAGAATCTCAAAAAAAAAAAAAAAAAAACCACACACTCAGACATGTTTACGGCCGAAGATAAAATGAAAATGAAAAAAAAAAAGGGTTAATTATATTTGGGAATTTTCAAGAATAAGAAAATTATGGAGAAATTATAGAGCGTTATAAATTAAAATTAAGGGTTGAGAGGGAGAAAGAACGAGAAGAGAAAAGAGAAAAGAGGTTGTGTGTGATGCTTTGTTGTGGGTTGTTTGCTCTCCCAAACCCAAAGCCGAAAAACCAGACAAAGCTCCCGCTGATTTGCAGAGAGAATCCAAAGGACAATTAGAGAAGAAGAAAAAAAAAAAAAAGCAACTCTGTGGTGAACAGAACGCCGAGAAACAGAAACAGCACAGAAAGAAAGAAAGAAAGAAGAGAGAGAAACAAGAGAGAGAAAGAGAGAGAGATTTTCGTTTCGCTTGTTATATTTTTTCAAAATTCCAATCAGGTCCCCCTTTTTCTTCTTATCCAATCCGTAAGTCCCTCGCCATTTCTTTCCGGCTTTTCGTTCTTTTTTCGTTTCTCCTTCTTCTTTATTTCTTTTTCTTTTCTTCGTTATTATTATTATTATTATTACTACACGTATATTAATATATATGGATACTTATTTTTGGTTCAATTTTGCTTTGCTTGTTGCTTGAGAAGATAACTGGATAGAATCGAAGAAAGAAAGATATAAAGAAAGAGAGAGAAAGAAACGGTTTTTGTTTCGATAAAGAATTGGAAATAGATCTAATTTTCCTTGTTTCTAATTTGATAAGATTTCTGCATTGCGATTTTGTTAAAACGATTGAAAAAGCTTCAAACAAAAAAAAAGAAAAGAAATGGTTCTTAGTTTTTGTTCATAGATTCTATTGGCTGTGGGGTTCTGGATTTTTTTTGGGGTCTTATCCTCTCCAAAAAATTTTGTTCGAAGCTGGCAATTTGACTCTCTTTTCTTTTTTTTTTTTTTTTTTTTTTCTTTTTTTTAAAGAAAATCTCAACACACATAAAGAAGTTCATTGGAAGATTGGTTATTTTTTTTCCTCCCTCGAAATTCATCTGGTTCGTTGAATTTATTGGTTTCAGATCAGTGACCATTAGAAACGCATAACAAAACAAAACAAAACAAAAAAGGAAAGTTATATGCTTTCTGGGTTTTTCGTTGTTTCATTCAATCAATCAAGCCTTTAGATTTTTCCCAATAAAATTTTGCTCTTCTTTTTTTTTCCTTCAATTTCTTTCTGAATAGGTTGGGCTCTGTATTTTGAACGAGTTCTTGAGGGACTTGGTGACTTGGATTCGAAGAAGAGAAAATCTTGCTGGTGGAATTTTGTCGAAAAAGAAAAATCAAAGAGGGCTTTTTTTGGTTTTTGGATTGGAATTTGGATTCCTCTATAAAATATTAATTTTGGGGGTGGTTTTTCGGAGACATGTTGGAGGATCGGTCCTGCGTGTTATCGAGGATGTTTTCGAGCTCTTGCCAGCCCGAGAGCAAGTGGAATTGCATGACTTTCCATCGTCTCGAAGTGGATATCGGAAACAACAAACGGCAGCTAGAAACCGACTCCGAAGACGACGACCACCACCACCACCATCCGCAGAGGAAATCGGCTAAGTTATTGTTGGATTCCCGTGAGAGGCTTCTTGATATGTCATCACAGGCTTCACGCCAGGTATCCAACAACCGCCGCCAAGCCGCTGGGAATTCATCAGATTCGGATTCGCTCATCCATCGAATTGGCAGGGACAACTCCATTAGTTGCCTAATTCGATGCTCGCGATCGGATTATGGTTCGATTGCCTCAGTGAACCGGAGTTTTCGCTCGCTGATTCGGACTGGCGAGCTCTATAAGCTTAGGAGGCTGAATGGTGTGGTGGAACACTGGGTTTACTTCTCTTGCCAGCTTCTTGAATGGGAAGCCTTTGACCCGATTCTACGGAAATGGATGCATTTGCCGAGGATGGCCTCGAATGAATGTTTCATGTGTTCGGATAAGGAGTCTTTGGCTGTGGGAACGGAGCTTCTTGTATTTGGGAAGGAGATGAATTCCCATGTCATCCATAGATATAGTCTTTTGACAAACTCTTGGTCATCTGGGATGAGGATGAATGCTCCAAGATGCTTGTTTGGATCCGCCAGCCTCGGAGAGATTGCAATTTTGGCAGGCGGATGTGATTCAGACGGAAACATTCTCAACTCGGCCGAGATGTACAATTCGGAGACTCAGACTTGGGACACACTCCCGAGCATGAAGAAGCCGAGGAAGATGTGCTCGGGGGTATTCATGGACGGGAAGTTCTATGTTATCGGTGGGATTGCAGGGAGCAACAACGAGGTTCTAATGTGTGGCGAGGAGTTCGATTTAAAGACAAGAACATGGACGGAAATCGAGAACATGTCGCCAGGGCGGAGTGCCACTGCCAACGAGATGCCCGCGACCGCAGAGGCGCCGCCTCTGGTGGCTGTGGTGAACAATCAATTATACGCGGCTGATTATGCTGACATGGAGGTGAAGAAATATGACAAGGAGAGGAAATTGTGGTGTACTGTGGGGAGATTGCCTGAGAGGGCCATGTCAATGCACGGTTGGGGTGTGGCATTTAGAGCATGTGGAGAAAGGCTAATTGTGATAGGTGGACCTAGAAGTGGTGAGAGTTTCATAGAAGTGAATTCATGGGTTCCAAGTGAAGGTGGTCCTCCAGAGTGGAAGTTACTAGCAAGGAAGCAGTCCGGTAACTTTGTCTATAATTGTGCTGTGATGGGATGCTGATGAATATTTGATTCTCTCAGGCAGCAGTGCCATGTGCACAGCCATGGATGTATGAGATTGGTTTGTTGTCCATCGACAAAAAGAGGGTCTTGCTAATTTGGTAATTTTCCCCACCCTTATTTTCTTTTCTTTTCTTTTCTCAGTTATTTTTCCTCTCAGGGTGGGGGAGTTGATGGGGAAGAATTTCAGAGGTATACTCAAGATTCAATTGAAAATTTTATTTTCCTTGAAGGAGAGGTCTTGAGTAATTTTTTTTACACTATTTTCTTTTCATACTTTTCTTATCCTTAGTTCCATTGAATTTGTCTTCCCCCAATTTTAAGTGACAATGAAAAAAAAAAAAAATCAAAAGGTTGGCATCATGATTTAGCACAGGAATAGGTTAAAAAATAATTTGGAGTACCAACACATTTGTAGGTCATCAATACTGGTTGCTGAAGCTATTTTTAAGAAAACACAGAACTAGTCATGTGGGTCTCATTTTCCTTATTTTTATTGCCCTTTCTCTTCAGGAGAGGAAATAAGTTGTGAAAGGTTGTTGTCTTGGGCCGCTGGCCTTATGTACTGATTACATTAATTGATGAAATTGATGGGCTATATTTTTTTTTTTTAGCTTTCTTCTGTATGTCTTTTGTATCCTCATGAAACCATTTGAATTGATTCAATTTTCCATCTGTTGTTTGCCCTTCTCTAGATGCTGCTATTTATCTCTTAATTTGATCAAATACATTTCTAATTTTAGATTAGATATATTGCTTTGTCAATCTTTTATACATGTTAATTGATTTAGCGTTGTATCAGAAGAGGGGGGAAAAACATTGCATATACTTCTGTTCCAACTATATTTTGTTATCTTCTAATTTCTGTTCAAAGCACATAAATAAAGGTGATAACAAACTTGCAAGTCAAAGCCTGCAAATGAATGCTTGGATCTTAAAATTCGGTAAAAATAAAATACTGTGTTGAGATATGAAAACTAAAATCTACTTTTATGCGTACTTCGGAGTTTCTTTTACTTTTAAGCTTCAATTCATACGAGAGCCTCTTATGAAACATACGTCGGTAAACAATCGAAATAAACAGCAAAAGCAAATGCAAATGCAAGAAAGTGAGTTGTGTAATAGTTATGACCTCCATGCGTTAAGAACGCTTGAACTTCATCGGAAAATTAAGTCAAATTTCTCATTGAGATCTTATGTTACTATTTTCCTAGATGTGCTTGGAAATTATAATAAAAATCATGATCTGTTTGGAGCTTGCTCATCTGTTAATGCGCTAATGCTTGTAGAAGAAGGGTTCTCTATCGCATCGGAATTATATTTCTGTCGAGTTTTGGAAGTGAGAAATGCCATTGTTAAACTAGTTTTCATGTGAATGTTAAACTAGTACGTTTGATAGCAGATAAAAAGACAGTTTATTTCTCTGGATTTTCTCTTCTTTGTTCATAGGAGAAGAGTTTGTTCATAGTCTTAAGCAAATGTTTGCAGTGGAATCTTCTTCTTAGCATTGTTTCTTCAGTTTTCCTCCTCTTTGCCCATGGAAGAATGTTTCTCTGTGGCATTCGAAATGTGTTCTTGATTTCAAATTGAGAAATGCGGAGTTGACTATAGATATTGGCAGTAGAGCGGTATTGTTTGGAACGGGAAGCATTGTTTTTTTCGAACTTTCCACTTCTTATTCATCTTCTTGTAGGTGAGATTTTTTTTGTAAATTAGGTCGGACGACACTTTTAAAGTTGACAAAATTAGTTCTAATCAAAATTTTTAAAAGCTACATATTAAAGCTCTCATATATTACAATTATAAAAAAATAAAATAAAAATAAACTACAATATAAAACTTATAAATGTTATATTTTTTAGTTTTAATTAAACTCCTAAACACCTTATAAATATTTCACGGGACAATATATTTGAATATTAATTATCACCATGAGATTTCTCTTCTTTACATCATTTCAAAGGTTTTCATCCACTCAGTTCTTGTTTCCTCGCTATAAATGTCATTTCAAATTGAAATGTTTACATCAAAATCAAATCTTTATTGGAGAGGGAATGTCTACTTATTCTTTAAATAGCCATGAAAGGCCCTATTTTAATTGTCCTGACGCCGATATTCTTTCTGGGATCTACAAGTTCCACACAACCAAAATATGTGCGCTTGTTTCTGTGGTGCGCACAACTTTTTTTTTTTTTTTTTTCAATTTCTGAATGATGGGTTCATTGTAGTAAATCTGAATCTTGCATGTAGAAGGATTTATTCAAGAACTCTTTTTTTTTTTTTTGCTTTTTTTCTTTTTTCTTTTTTTCCCCAGGTAAAAATATGTAAGCCAGTGCCAAATTAGCACAACTAATTAGCAGGATTGATATTCTTTTGGTTTCTTTTTATTTTTTGAAAAATAAAAAAGCAGCAACAAATAATGATTAGCATTTAAAAAAATATAATACGCACCATCCACGTCTATCTTGATATTGTTTTGAGAATTTTTAAAAATATTTTGATACATTTTTTAGACAAAAATTTTAAAAATACTATTAATATAATTTTTAAAAAATTTTATTTTTAAAATAAAATTATTTTAACTTATTTTAAAAATACTATTAAACAAACTCATTATTTTTCTAATACACATAAATACATCGTCAAATAATGTTTTATATATATATATATATATATATATAAAGAGAAAATAATAAAGAAAGAAAGGAGAAAAAAGAGATGAAAGAAATAAAAGTGAGGGGAAAAAAAAAATAGTGGACAGGTGATAATCACCTGTCGTACTTTGGGGTGTGTTAAAACATGTATTTTTAATTTCTCTCTCTTTATTTTTATTTTTTTGTTTTTTTGAGGTGATAGATAATAGATGGATCACGGATAGATCCACTAGTTAGAAGCCAACTGATGTAAACTGAAGATTTCAAAAGTTATTTTTAAATATTCTAAGCTGTGGACGGTCATCAAGGAGATCAGAATTCGCTTTAATTCATGTATGCCGACCTGATTGACGTGATAGTTATCTATTTCCTCTTCATCCACCGCATTAATAATTACACATTACATGGTCCAAATCAGGTCGCTGTGCTTTCTGTCTAAGGACAGGTTGTTCAGATTTATCATGGATGTTTTTCTGCATGTTTCTTTCTTTCTTTTTTTTTTTTCTTTTTTCCCCTTTTTTTTGGGTTGTTTCTAATGCCCACTTGTGAATCAGCAGAAAATTCCATTTTTAGTATGCTTTTTGGTGCCTTTTGGACCATGTTTCTTTTAACGGAAGTTGTAATAAATGTTCTGTTTTTAAGCTGATTGGAGTAAATTTTAGATTTTAAAAATATGTTAACCAAGTAAATTTTTTTTTACAAGCATTTACTATAAATATTTTTAAAATTTAATATTTATTTTAAAAAAGTTTAAAAATTTGACATTTTTTATATTCTCTCTTCACCTTTTGGACTGATTAGTTGCTTGATCAGATGTTTTTGACCCGAAACTAGGCCTTGTATAACCAACACACCATCCGATTATAATTTTTCTTTTTTATTAGAAAAATTTGGAATCGTTACTCTTGATACGGAAAACTAAAATTAATTAAAAATGAATAAATAAAATAGAGAGAGCTAAAAGTTGAGCTTGTCTATGTGGTTGCCATTTCTCTTAAGAAAAAAAAAAAAAAAAGTTTCACTCGTTGGTAACCCAATTCCCAACTTTTATTTTCTTAGAGAGATGTAATATGTTCCATTTTTTTCCTATTAGACGAAGCAACTATGTTTTCAATATTCTCATCGGAACCATTTGCATTAATAAGGTGTTTGGAAGAGTGGTGGGAACCATTTATACTGTAGCATGTGAGAACTTTTTACTGTAACAAATTTGTTTTTTGTTACTGTAACATATGAGAACTTTTTACTATTTATAATTGAGATTGTGATGAGAACCACCTTGCCAAACACCCTTCACAGTTTCACATATTTAAATAACGAAAGGCTATCCGAGTCTATCAAGGGGGAAAAAAGACTCTCTCTATCTACCTCAATTAAAGAAAAAGAAAAAAGAAAAAAGAAGAAATAAAAAAGAGATAGTCGGATTTGGTACACGGCTTCTGACTGTCCGAATTGGATTTAAATTACGGATTCAAAACTGCAATATTTAAAACGGCATCAATTCGAACCCCTGTAATAGACGGCTTCTAAATCGTACGCAAATAGCATTTCATTTCTTATAACGTATTTAAGTTATAAATTCAAAAACCATCCACTTAAACCACAAGACTTAAAATTGCATCAATTTGAATGACTTTTAACTATGAGTGTGTTTGACAGAGGTGTTAAAATGAAAAGCTGAAGGGAATTTATTATAGCACATGAGAGTTTTACACTATAATCTATTTTTGTTTTACATAGCTTGTGAGAGTTTTTATACTGTAAGAGTTAGAACTATAAAGTTGGAACGGCTTGTCAAACAAAGCCTAAATACATACAGCATTTCATCTCAAATTTTTAAAAGCTTTCATACGGCTAGTTCACCTTTTGATATTCATCTTCTTGGGTCTTCTGTTCTGGCCATTTTTGGAATCGCTGGCTTTGGAATTTTGATGGCCATAGAAATTGGACTGCTCATAAAACAGAGAGGCCCACAGCACAGGAGAGTGCAAAAGCAGCCCATTTAGTAGAGTGGTCAAGCTTAAGCCCACTTAAGTCTGGGATTGTGATATTTTAGACTCAACTATAATTATAGGGCAGTTTAGATAAATGCCCAATGTAAATACCATACATATCTATTTCTAGCATAACTTAATATGAATACGAATGATAGTACAAATACCGAATGTAAATACCACACACATCTATTTACAACATAACTTAATATGTAATACGAATTACAGTATAACATGGTTTTTTTAGGTGTGATATAAAAAAAAATAACTTTTAAAAGTATAGTATAACATGTAATTTTCTCCTAATTAAATATCCATCCCAGGGAGCGGACAAAGAGAATGTTCACAAAGCCATGATATTTTTACATAAATTTATAAAAATGACCAGTAATGACTTTTACACCTTTCATTAACCATGTCTTAAAATAAATGCCTACATAAAAAAGGGTACATTCGAACTTTTATTTTTTTTTGGGTAGAAACCACAATGGACATGTTTCCTCGACAAGATCACAATTTTAGAGAATTACGTGGTTTTCATAAGCTATAGGTATGATAAGATCATTTTAAGAAATATAGACGAGTATGACAATAAACAAAATTGATGAAAATTCTACGGTTAAGCATTGTATCTTATTGATAGAACACTTTTCATGAATTTTCCTACAATCGGATTAAAAAAACAAAGGAAAGTAAGTGCTTGATTAGAAGGAACTCCTCAATCAATCGCGTAGCATCACTTATTTTACTGAAAAGGGCATTAGCTCCAACAAACAAAGGAGTTAAATCAGTCAAATTGTGCCAAATTGCCAATCTTTTCTTTTTAAAGGGACTTTTGTAGATTTTTATTCATTTATTTGTCGTTCAGTCTAAGCGCTTGATGATCATAAGTGGCTAAAAAGCAATGCAGAGGACAAAGAATCAGGATAGGATTTGGTGTGTACAGCTTATCAAAACGTGGAACAACAAACATGATTTATCTCTTTCATTTTTGTCTAATCAAAACCCGGTATCAAGTGGATTTTCAAGTCATATCTATTAAAGAATCTTCAGCTTCCCACAATTGATTCTTTGGTGTGAAAACTCTAGGTTTACATATTATAGGCAATTTATTTGGTGGGAACCAAAAAAATATTTTGTATTTCAACCGTTAGATATTTAAAAAAATAATAATTTAAATTAAATTTAATAGTTTCAAAACATACATCATCAGTACAGATTTTCAACGAAGAAGTCTCGTTAAAGAAGAAAGAAAAAAAATTAAAATCAACACACATCTCATGATGTCTGGATTGACCTCAACAACAAGTCCATGGTTTCTTGGAGCAAAATCAAGTTTTTTATTGCAGTATGTGGGTGGCCCATTTCAGCATAAACTATTATCTTTAGTGGTGGATAGTGGATTGGAATCCCCTTTTGGATGCTCTAATAATGGCCATAATTTCCATCTTCCACTAATTGAACATTGAACATGGGAATGTTAAAGAAAAAGTAAAACCCAATTTCTTTTCTATTGTCTGTTTGAATACCATCATATCAAAATCAAATATTTTCCAAGATAAGGAAAATGGATTGGCCCATTTCATCTAAAAAGGCTTTTATGTCCCAATTTTTATTCTTTTTTTTTCATTTTGTTAAACATATCTGCTGGCAATTAACTTTTTAGCACCACTTTTATCTCAAATTGGACTCTTTATTTTAAATTGTATACTTGAGAGCTAGCTAAGTTGAGGCATCTATTTTGTAGATTCTCTAGGATTTTTTCACTTTAAAAAAAAAATAGAAAAAAAAGATGACATTTTTTGAGTGACACCCTTCGTGCTTGTCTTTTGATCGTTTAAGATATTGGAAGAAAGATTTGATTACTTAGTGCCCAAAATCCTAATCCTCTTTGGAATATTTGCAACTGTATATCCAACCTTTTTAAGATTCTTCAAGGAAAAATAAACATTTAGTGATATTGACATCAACGATGTAGAAACATTGAGTGACAAAAAAAAATGATCTGATTATTATTGTACTGTTTATAATCAATAACATTGTAAGTAATATGGCGCTTTTTTGAAAGTGCCATCTTACTTCTTTTTTTTTTTTTTATTCTTCTGTTATATTCTCCAAGTTTCTGTTCTCCTCATGAAGATGCTGCATGGACTCAATTAGTGATATATTTGGAATATGGAATCGATCTAATTAGGGAGCAAATCACTTTTTATTACTCTAAAACTTTTATTTACTTGTAATATAATATTCCATTTAGTTAAGATATTATGGTTTCATTCATTATGATCAACCTTGAAAGCGAAGATATTTGAACTTCTTAATTGTCAAATAATCTCACTAAACAATTGGGAAATTTGAGTATGCGATGAGGAAAGAATTCTTGAGATCAGGATAAAATGTGTAACTCTATTTATAAAAGTGACGACACAAAATGTGAAGTTTACAAACACAATAGTGTAATTAACGATATAAGAGTATGTAAAGTGGTGGAGTTGAGAATTTTTTAAGTGGAGGCGCAATATTAAACACAAAAGAAATAATTGGCTTATAGCTAGAATTCTCTACTATTAATGGGGGGCATATATAATTATTTAGTATATTGGAGGCACAAATAAATTATTTTTTTAATTCAACAAAATAAATCAAAATCTCATGGTAAAATGAGATCAATGTACCTCCGCCATAGTGCATGTGAGAAGAACAATGTACTTGCAAACTTAGATTGTGGAATTGGAAAATAAAACAATCGAAATGGACCTAGCATTAGTATCGTGAATTCGTCCCAAAATGGAATAACCATTGCATTAAAAAACACACACACACAAATGAATAGAATGACCCCATTAATTGTTGCTTCTAATATATTTTTCCTTTTTTTTTAATTATTATTGAAACTATTATTGAAACTATGTATTGTTCCTTCAAATTGTGGGATATCATACTTTTTCTCTAATAATCGTAGTCACTGCCTCAAAAAAATTCCCTTCACATCTCTAGTAACTTATTCTACAAGCAAAAACTGTCTTTCAGTGCTAATTGCATGTTCTAAGTTGAGTTGTACAGGGAACAACCGTAGACAAAGTAAAAATAATACAAAACGGATTAGATTTTCAACTTCTTGATCTCACTTTTTCTACGTTTCACGATATGTACTAATTTTGTCACATATAATACATACTTCAGACTCCTTTGTTTAGTCTTTTGTAAGGTGTTTCAACTAAAAAAATTAGTTCAAAAACTGTAGCACATAAAAACTTTACACTATTATAGGGTCCCTTTGGTATCATTGGTTTAAATAGTTTTGTTTTTTAAACAAAAAAGTAAAAACCATTTTTTGACAATACGTTCAGTAACATCATTTTTGTTTTTTTTAAATTGTTATTAATTTTTTTTTAAATTATGGAAACAAAAATTTCTTGTTTCTAAAAATTTTTTAAACAAAAATCTTAAGTTGTGGTCAACCAAAAACTTACTAAGGTCGTCAAATATTTACGATGGTCTGATAAGTCGAAATCGTTGTCGAGGTTGGTCTGGCATACCGAACGCGTCATGGAGGTTGGAATATTGAGCGAAACATACCATTGGGGTCGGGCCGAACTCACTGATTGATCCAACTGGTGAAGTAGACTCACCGTCAGGGTCAGGGAATTCTCGCAATTAGGATTAGGTTGGCAGACCAAACTTATCATTGTGGTCCAGCCAGCAAGCCGGATACGTTGTAAAGGTCAAGATGGTAGATCAAAGACATAGCTATGGTCGGGATGGTGAATCAGACTAGCCATTAGGGTCGGGCTGATGCATTGGACATGCCATTAGGATTAGGTCGACAGATAAACTCGTTTTCAAGATTGGACCAACAAATAGGACTCATCGTCAAGGTCAAGATGGCCAGTTGGACACATCGTATCAGGATTAAGGGTGGGGTCAGGTTTCGATATCAAGGTTTAGGTTGGGTTTTTAGGACCGAAATCAGGGTCAGAGGTTAAGATCTAGAACATGAGTCAAGGCCAGGTTTTGGGACTAGGTCGAGTTTGGAATCTAGACAGGGCTGCGTCAGGGTCAAGTTCCAAGGTTAGGTTTGGGTTAGGTTTTTGGACCAAAACTAGGGTCAATGACTGGGACCAAGTTTTGGGACCATGACCGGGATCAGAATCTAGGACTAGGGTCAAGCTCGGGTTCCAAGACTGGGTCGAGGTTAGGGTGGAATTTGGGGTCAAGGTCGGGTTTCATGATTGGGGCCGAGGTTGGGCTTGTACTCAAGGGCTAGGGTTGGGTTTTAAGATAGGGGTCGAGGTCAAGTTTCAAGATCAAGGTTGGAGTCGAGGTAGGATTCTGGGATCAATGTACGGGTAGGGATTCAGGGTCAGGGTCAACTTTCATGAATGGGGTTGAGTTTTGGGACAGGGGTTGGGGTCAGGTTCGGAACTTAGGGTCAGGGTTAGGCTAGAGTCTAGTTTCATGACTATGGTCAGGTCTAGTTCGGTTTGGCGTTGGGATCTTGGACCAAGATCGAGGTCAGGTTTTGGGACTAAGGTAGGGGTTAAGAATCGATGTCGGGGCCAGGTTCATGACTGGATCCGAGGTCTAGTTTTGAGACTGAGGGTCAAGGATGGGGTCAGGTTTCATGACCGAGGCTTAGGTCAGGGTCATGGTCAGGGGCCGAGGTTAGGTTTTGGGACAAAGGTTGAGTTTTATGATCAGGGTCAGGGTCTAGATTAAGGACCAGAGTCAAGTTTTAGGACAAGGGTCAAGATTGGTGTCGAGTTCAAGGAATGGGGTCAAGGTCTAGTTTCATGAGTGGGGTTGGGTTTCTGGGTCGGGTTTAGAGGCTGGGGTCAGGTTTAAGGGACCGAGATTGAGGTGGGGTTAGATCCGAGATTGAGGTCGGGATCTTAGACTAGGGTTGAGGTTGGGTTTCAGGACCGGGATTGAGGTTAGGATTTAGGATCAGGGTTGGGGTCGAGTTTTAGGATCGATGTCAATATTCATGTTTCGATCTTAGGGATCAAGACCAAGGTCAAGGTTAGGATTTAGGATCGGGGATGGGGTTAGGTTCTGAAACCCGATCTCGATCCCTACCCAAGATCCTGACCCTGAGCTTAGATCTTGACTCTGACCTCGATCTTAAAACCTAACCCCGAACATGATCTTGAATCCTGACCCTAATTTGACCTCATCTCATATCCCCACCCTAGTTTTGACTCTCGACCCCTATTTCGAAACCTGCCTCTAACCCTAGTCTTAGATCATAACCCCGACCATATTCAAGGACCCCAACCTGGTCCCATAACTGAATACGGTCCCAAAAGCTGACTACGGTCCCTGATCATGACCCTGTCATGAAATCCGACTTTGGTCCCCGATCTCGACCCTGGTCTTAGAACTCAATCTTGGCCCTTCTTAGAGCTCGACCTTGACCCCAGGCCTAGAGTGCGACTTGAACCCCGTTCCCGATCCTAACCTCGATCCCAACCCCGAACTTGACCCTAACCCTAAGTCTACGATATTTTTGTTCTTGTTTTCAAAAATATGTATCAAAATTATTGTTAGCAAATGTATATTTTGTTTTTAAAAACGAAAAACAAATAAATGGTACCAAACATGTTTTTTATTTAAAAAATAAAAGTGATACCAAACAGACCCGTGATATTTTGCTTTACATTGTATTATGTGAAATTTTACACTGTTATTGGTACAAATAAATTTGAACAAATAGTTCAAACAGGTTTACCATACGGAGGGTTAATTTATTAATCATGTTGGGTTTCTATAACATATTCACAAACCTAACCTATACAGTTTGGCTATTACTTTCAATAATTATATATAGCTTGTTGATGAATTAGATAATTAATTAAAGGCGAAAGGCATATTTATATGCATATGCTAGTTAAAGTTTGCACGATGGAGAGTTACTTATCAACAGAAGTAGAATAAGTCGCCAATAAAACCTGAAGAATATCTGAATTCTTGCGTCTGTATATATAATACAGAATTATTATACTGATCTTATGGCTGGTGGGAATATGTCTTGTCTTTTTTTTTTTTGGTTAAAGGAATTTGCATTCCTTAGTCTTGTGGATAAGCGAGAAATATATTCTTAACTTGAGGTGTTTTTTCACTCTCAAATTTTGATTATTCACGCAGAAATATAACATACAAAAACTACTAATAGATCGACCACAAGGAAGTGTTTTCTTTTTATTACTAATTCACTTTGGTTATAAATCTCTTGAAAATAAAATTGCTTCCAAATTTATGGCAGATGTGTATATAACTGTTTGTTATAGCTCAAGAAAAAAAAAATAGTGAGAAAGGATCTTAATCCGTTATCAAATTGTGTCCAAACAGAGTTCTCCCTGTATTAATCATTTCTTTTTTCTTTGTAATATTGTTTACGTCAAAATATACAAATTATTTTCTAATCTAATTAAACTAAGGGATATTTGTCTTTTTATATATTCTATTTTAAGTTAATTTAAAACCTCTACCTCCGGTTTTTAATCTCGTTAAATATATACTTTTAGATTAGATTTAATACACACATTTATACATAACTTCAGTCAATAGTTGATTTTGACATTTAAAATGGCCAAATTATTCTCAAGTAAAATAGAGAAAAATTATTTTTTTTTCTATTTTATTCTCAATTTGAAAGTATTTTTGGCAATTTCTTAGATCAATTTTGAATATTGATTAGAAAAAAGTATAAATTTATATATTAAATTTGATCTGAAGATATAAATTTGATAAGATCTAAAATCGAATATATAGTGTTTGAATAAACCTAGTATACAAGGTAGAAAAAGGTAAATAACTCTTAAGCTAAAGAAGGCATTGTCATCAGACTCATCACCACGTGCAACATTTGTCATTATACCTATAGAAAGTAACATATATATCCCCCACGAGACAAATATAATTGAGCCCTCAACCCCATGAAACCAACAAGATTAAAAGAGAATGGTCCATCTGCCGAGTAGTTGAGGCACAAACATTATGGAAACTTGTAATCAAATCCTTGTACATGATTTCAAACTAAACCATTTTTTCTTCTTCCCTTTTCTTTCCTTTTTTTCTAATTTCCTCCGCACAATAAATTAAACTTAATAATAACCATGTGACAGCTCAAAACAATTGTGGCACGGTACCGAAGGCAGTACTAGTCGTTGGCAACTAATTGCTTAAGCTAAGATCCATGCTTGAAGGATTAATACTATCATGGAGCACTTAAAAATTAGGTCCACTTAACATGTGCGAGAGCCACTTTTGAGATGCCGACCAAACACCCACATGGGCTCTCTCTCTCTCTCTCTCTCTATATATATATATATATGTATATGTATATGTATATAATTCATCTCTTCTTAGATCATGCACTAAGATCCCACAATTCCTACGTCAGCCAACTCATATCTTTTAAGC
Organism: Artocarpus hirsutus; assembly: GCA_946598075.1. Lineage (NCBI taxonomy): Eukaryota > Viridiplantae > Streptophyta > Magnoliopsida > Rosales > Moraceae > Artocarpus > Artocarpus hirsutus. The sequence goes on along the minus strand of CAMOHE010026076.1, from coordinate 21,129 downwards.
ATGTTTTTTCCCATGTTGCTTCATAATTGGTTTTTGACAGAGTTGCTGGGTAGCTCTTCATATAAAAGTTTTTGGGTTATGTGGCGGGACACAATTGTTGACCCTACCATCTAATGATTAAGCTTTCTATAGAAGGTTGGAAGTGATATTACAAGTGAATGGTGGTCTAATTTATCTATTTATTTTTAAGACTTTCTATTAGATTCAAGACCAGTTTCGTGTCAGAAATATACCTATTAAATGGCCAAACGTGAGAAATTTGACTGCTTTACCAATGTTGTTTATTGATCTTGAATTTATGGTTTAGGTTTTACATTCCTTTGGTATCACAAGAAAAACTATTGTGGAGATTGACATTTCACATTTGTTATTTGGGATATTTTTGCTGTCATAAGATAATTATCTGTGTTTTTATTGTAATTCATGATCATAAATTTGTTATGGTCAAACTAATGTTCAGTCAGTTTATCAACATCAGTGTTGTATATAGCAACCGTCCATGACTAAAGAAACACGTAACAAAGGATTAATGTAACAAATATATATATATATATATATATAGAGAGAGAGAGAGAGAGAGAGAGAGGAAATCCCGTTAATCTGTCTCTGGTCAAACCGTTGTGTAAAATAATGTCCTTAAGCGCATAAAATGGGGAGGTTTGGGCATGATTTCCGGCATAATCCAGACAAATTAAGCAGTTTATGCAACAAGCTTGTCTCTCATTTCTTAATCTTGATAATTACTTAGGATGCCCGTTCATTTACATGACAATTATTATTCAATCTTATTCATTTTATTAACTTGAACCTCGATATTCGCAAAGGCTTTCTTTGCACGACAGTTTTACATAAAAAATTAACAAGCAGTTTTGCTTAAATCAATAATAAAACTACACACACACACGCATACATATATATATATATATATATTATACTCGATCTAGATTTTGATCACCCAACAATCTCGTCCCCACCAAAAAAAAAAAAAAAAGAGAAGAAGAGAAAAACTAGGATTAGTTTTATTGGATGTGGTTTAATGCAAGAGATAGACGTGATTTAGATCCATATTAATTGGACATATTTGGTCTCGGAATTAATTACTAGAGTCTTTTGGACATGCATGAACCCACGTCCTTTATTAAGACTTGAGATGTGTTGGTGCAACCACCATTTCATGCTAATACATTTCTTAAATAGCTAGTTTAGGACAAACTGTCATATTATTTTTTAAAATAATTTAAATAAACAAACACAAGAAATAATACACACCTAACTTCAAGGTGAGAAGTTCGAATCCTTCCATCCTCAGTTAAAATATATATATATATATGAGCAATTCTCGAGTTCAAATCTACATGGGATTTCGCTTATTTGACTATAAGCCAGAATTTATGACTATAAGCTAGAATTTATTATAGATTTCTAAATTTTGGTTCATGAAGACTGTGAAGAAGTCTTATTTTTGTGAATTAAAAAAAAAAAAAGTTGAATTTTCCCTTTCTTAATTTGATGTCATCAATGATCTTCTCGACGTATTTTATGGGACATTGAATTTTTTTCTAACTAATTAAATAAAACTTAAAGAAGGCTAGAATACTTATAGTACCAGTGACTTGACCTAGCTTAACTAATGGCATAAAGACAAAATTTTCCTAGTCTTGTGGGAAATTTCCTAGCACTTTCTGCAAAGTGACACCGCTAAAGTTATTGTCAATTTCTTTTGGTACATTGCTGCGTGAGAGTGAATTTTTGTGCCACAGTCTATATTCTCTTATCTGTTTTTTTTTTTTTTTGGGTAGAATATTCTCTTATCTGTTTTTTTTTGGTAGAATATTCTCTTATCTGGTTGGAAATTTGGGACACCTTCTTTTTGATGTTTCTTTTTTCTCCTTTTTTTCTGGATGCTAATTTTAACCCTGTGCTTGTGTGATCATGAAGTTTTACAATATTCTTTTTCTTTTCCCACACAAAATTAACGACAGATATTAACTCGTTGAACTTTCCTTCAAAAATTCTGACTCTCACTAATTTCTATCTTATTATTGATGAATTTCTTAACGAGTTATAATTTTTCAAACTTGATTTTTTTTAAAGAACAATTTTTTTAAAAAAATTGAGATACTAATGGAATAAAAAAAACTCTTTTCTAACTATAAAATTATACTTACCAGTTTAGGACCTTTTAATGCAAAAAAAAAAAAAAAAAAAAAAAGGGAAAGAATTTAAAGAAACGAAAATAAATAACACTTTTTTTCTTCAATTCTCATTGGCCAAATGCATGCGGGCTTATTTAAACCGAAATAACAGTTTAAGAGACGAGGCTTTTTTAAAACAAAACCGTTGATTTCAGTACCGGTAGGCTGGGTCTACCTGTCGAGATGTGACATAAAATGAATGTCGTTTTCTCAACTATTTCCAGCTGTGGAAACTGGAAACCTCCTCGAGAATCTACCGGCATCATTTCCCATTTTCAAAACCCATTGAGTAAATTTTTTTTACTTTGTCAAGGGAGCGCCCAATGAAAATGCTGAATGTCCAAACAACCCTATTCTGCTTACATTTTTCTAATCCTTAATGGACTACGTCTTCAAAGCATATGATATCATAGTAGATCTTATCGCGTATTTCAACCAAACTTTTGTATATTATAATAAAAAATAAAAAATAAAAAATTATTATAGTATAAAACTCTCATATGATATAATGTTTTGAACCAAAAAATTAATTCTAACCATATTTATCAAACACCTTATTAGAACAAATAAGTTTTAATGGCTAAATTATTAAATAAAAAAGTTAGTCATGAAGCAAAATTAACCATGAGATTTTTACTGTATGACATGAAAAAAATACCATATTAATAGGGTTTTATTTCGAACCGTTATATATTTATCTCTTTGTTTGTTTGACATTTGGTGAAAGGCTTTGATCAACTCTTGATAAGTTTTTTCTTTTAAAAAAATATTTTGTATAAGCTCCTTAACCTCAACTACATCTTCAATAGAAAAGTTTCTACCTAATTTTAGTTAAGCCTAATTGTTTAAAGGTTATAAATTTAAATCTAGCCAACTGAGTGTTAGGCACCTGTCATTAAGTATTTGTGACATTCAGATCGTCAACAAGATATCAACCAATATAACCAAACAGGATAGCATTATGATCTAACAATTATTGTTAAGAACTAGATACATTAATTATAATCTACCAAAAGCAACAAAATTGTAGAAAAAGAAAAACAAAAATTAAGAGCACAAAAAAATTATAGTGCTTTACCGTCAATAAAAGAACTACATAAGTTCATTTTCAGCAGACATAAAAAATTCACTATAATGAAAAAAAAGTTTACAAATTCAACCCGCATGATGTCTTTATGTAAGGCAATAATATTTAGAGCTTGTTTGAAAACATAATTCAAATAAATAAGTTTTTATTTAAACCAATTTTATTATAGCATATAATGTTTCTTCTTATAAAATTTAAATTATTATAATATTTTAGAATCAAAGCAATGATTTAAACTATGTTTCTGATCAGACTATTACGTGTATCTATTTTTAAAATTTATAACATCTTTGGTGAGCTTGACACATATAACTATGAAATTTATTCTTAGGATTATCTCTTTCTACTGGGTTATTTAAAAAGGTAGTAAAAATCGTTAGTTAAAACTATTTTAATTTTAACATATAAAAATTTTACAACGTAATAATTTTTTTTATTATTAGTATAACGTATAAAAGTTTTATATTATTTATAATTAAAAAAATAAAGAGGATCACTTTTGTTAAACATAAACTACATACTGGGCTGCCCGTTGTACATAGCGGGCCACTCGTCGGCCGATCTCTAGCAATCTTGTGTGGAATTGACTGATGCCGACTGAAAATGGTCAGTTTTGTTCAGCCGATTCTTTTTTTTTTTTTTTTTTTAACTAAATGCAACTTGCTTTGAAAGCACAAGGACTCGCGAAAAATAAATAAAGGAATAAATATCCTCTTATAAAACAGGCAAAATCTTTATTTTTTTTTTACAGACCATGAGAAATACCACACTAACAAGAAACAAATTGGGTTTACTGGCATTAATTACCTAGTCTAAGTGCCCCGGTACCATAATTTTAGCATTTCTTTTTGGTATTTTATGGTGTGGAAGCTAATCAATAGGGGAGATATATTTTTTAACTCTTAAATTTAATTAAAATCACCTTTTTTTTAACTAAATAAAAGTATAGAGGTCTCAATAAATTACTTTATTTCCATAAAAGTCGTTTATATTTCTTTTCTAATCTATAAGTGAAAGATGCCTAGAGATATTAAAGGGGTTAGGTTGCTGTCCGTAGCTAGTACCTATATCTTCTCCCTTTTTTTTTTTAATTTCAGCAAAAGATATATTATTTATTTAAAGCTAATAAATATTTCATTGGTCTGTTTTTGGTGAAAAATATTTCAATGGTCGTTATGCATCGAACGGAGCGCCTAACCGCAAAAAGTGCGGCAAAAAGTCCATTTCGTCCCCTCTCCATGTCTTCAATTTCCAAGCAGTTCCCAAATTATTATTTTAAGGAACATATAAAATTAGTACCTAATATTATATCAAAATATATGTTTGATATGATTTGAAAAATTTTATATAGATATATTTTCACCTTTTAAGAAAATATTTTTTAATAACTAGAGACTTTTATGGGTACTAAATATGCATTGTTGTATCTTTTGTGTTAAAAAAAAACCTTTAGGTACTAAAAATAATTTTCTAAAAAATAAAAATATCTATATAAAATATTTCAAAACATAAAATACCAATCATATATTTTGATATAACATAAACTATTAAATTTAAATTTGTCTTATTATTATAATGTTTAAGTGTATTGATTTTAACCAAAATTTTTAATAAACTCTTTTATGTTATAGTATAAAATAATAAATTATAATTTAAAATTTTTTTATTCTAAAATAATTTTAACCAAGATTATCCTTCGTTTATGTTACAGTTAGAACCAATGCCTCGAGCATCTTGTCTATTTTATCCTTCGTTTCCTTTTGCCCTGAAATCCTTATCAATAATGAATTGTCCTTTTCTCCGAGAACATGAAGCTGCAGGCTCTGGCTTCTCCTTGGCCTCAGTTGATGATTCACTGCCACGTCACCCTAATAAAACAATTATAATCCCTAGTTTGTACAGGCAAGTAAATCTTCACCGTCCATTTGAAAACTGAAACCCAACAACAAAAGATAACAGGGGCTGCTGTGGTTTTACGGTGCAGGTTGAACTTGGGAATAGAATTATGGCAGATACGATTTTTGCTTCCTCTGAAAATGCCAAGAAGCACAGGTGTTTACCACCATCGGACACATTAATAGGGTGTTTGGAAGGTGGTGAGAACCAGTGGTGAAAACTATTTTTACTGTAACATATGAAAACTTTACACTGTAGTATTTTTTTTATTGTTACTGTAACATGTGAGAGCTTTTTACTGTTCATAACTGATTTTGTGGTGGGAACCGCAGTTCCCACCACTTTGCCAAACACCCCCTAAACAGTTAAAACTTTGGTATTTATTTTAAGTAAGATTTGACCCGATACTTATTTTATTTATTAGATTAACTTTCAACAATTGAATCATCTGACTGTTTATATTAAAAAGTTACTATACACAACCACGTAAAATTATTTTCAATCATAGCTTAAACCGTATAAAAGTTACTATAAAAGGACATTTGATATACAATAATTTTAAGGTGGGAATGAGAATCTTACAAATTTCAATATTTGGTATAAGAATTTTAAGTTTTAGATTTCTGAGAAACTCATTCTCATGGGATTCAGTTTACCCTATTTTGAGGTAATCTGTATCCCGTGATATTCATATTATTGAGAATCTCAAAACTATGACAATCTTATTTTTTTTTCCATGATGATGATGATAAATAATATAATATAAAAACTATTAAATATTTATAATACTATTAGAACTTAATATTATTATTATATAATGTTAATATTATATAAAATAACAATATATTATAAAAAATTATATTTTTATTATTATTTATAGTCATATCCATATATTATATATTATTAACCATAACATATATTATATATAATATTTTAAAATAATTATATAATTATTATAGTAATAATATTATTATAAATTAATATTTTTATACAATATAAATATAAACGATATATCAATACAAAATAATAATAACATTAACCATAGTAATAATAATTTGATAATAAGGATAATAATAACATTAGCCATAATAATAAAAATATATAATATATTACATATACAATATCAATATATAATATATATATAAATGCTATAAGAATAAATAAAATAATTTCATACTATTGTTATAAATTAATATTAATATATGATGTAAATATAAATATTGTATCAATGTAAAATTATAATTTAATAATAAAGATAATAATGACATTAATAATAATAAAAACATAATAATATAATATCAATATGAATAGTATAATATTAATATTCATAGTAGTATCAATATTAAAATATATAAATATTATTACAATAATATAAATATAAAATATAACTACATATGTGTAATATTTTTTATATCAATATGTTTATTTAATGTTAATATTAGTATAAATAATAATATATTATTAAGAATTATATTATTATTATTATTTATATTCATATCAATATATTATATATTATATACAACATTTTAATATAATATATTGTTAAATAATAATTCTATAATTATTATAAATTAATATTTTTATATAATATAAAGAAAGTACTATATTAATATAAAATAATAACTGTTTAATAACAATGATAATAATAACATTAATATTCATAGTAATATTAATGTTAAATTATATATAATATTATGTTATTATTCATATTTATATTATTATTATTTATTATTAGTAGTAATATATTATATTGATACATTTAATGTTAATACTATAAATCGTTTTATCAATTATACAAGATTCTTATATACAGCCAAACACAATAATATATTATTCATAGAAATCTAATAGAATATTTCTATGTACAACTAAACGTGATAATTTTGGTTTTAGAAATCATATTTTCTACGATCATTTTTTTAAAAATATAATTCAGACTAATTATTGCATACCAAATACCAAATGCTCCTAATAATCAATAAACATTTGTTTTGCCCATTCGGGTGGGTGAGGATCACATTTGTTTTCCACATCAAAATAGCATTTGGTTCAACTAGCTTTTGTGATATGGTTGTACGGAAGGTGATAATGTTTTTAGGTGCATATCCTGTTCTCATCATTAATTATTAGACTTATTTTCATAAGATCTTTGTACTTAATTGTCATAGCACCATCTTTTTTTCCCACTGTCTCTCCCTAGGGTGATATCTTGTTTACTTTGTAGACTTACAAAAGAAAACTACATACCCATATATTTTCGTTTTACAAAATATATAGTTTTTATATTTTTTGGAATACACGCCTTTTCAATATTTATACAGGTATATAATGTAAGAGTGTTTGATAAAATTGATTAGAACAAATTTATTGGTTAAATAATAGTGTAAACTTCTTATATATTATAGTAAAAAATAAAAAAAATTATTATAATATAAAACTCTTATATGTTATAATATTTGGACTAAAAAGATAACTCTTATCGACTTTACAAAAACACCTAAGTTGACCTCATTGCGGCCTTTTGCATTCTAATAATTTGGGTTGAACTTTTCAATTTTTAACGCAAATAGGCATCTTTTTTGGTTTGCTTTTACTGAATTGACATCAAAATTATTCACGAATAATTTTGCAAATCAAGATTCTTGATTTTTTGTTGACATTGTAATTCCAGCTATAGGTTTGACAACTTGCAAGCTTCCATATATAAAAATAAATAAAAAAATATTATAGTATAAATTTTTTAGATGATATAATTTTTAAAATAAAATTATTAGTTTTAGTTGTTTTTTCAAACAGCTAATATATGGTAGACTGAAATTTATTATTTTTTTCTAAAAAAATTCAGTGAGCAGCAATGTTTTAACACCGTAAAGAGGAGAAAAATTAAAAAAAAAAATACCAAAATTTTTACCAATAAAAAAGGCTCTTAAATAATACAATATAATAAGATAAAGTAAACAAAGGGCTAATAAAATAATAATTCTTTTGCAGTTGTTGCTCACAAATCTTAAAATGCGGGACCAACCAATAAAGAAAATTACTTTTTAAAGAGATCTGCCACTTGTAGTACCCGCCTCGGGCTAATGACTGTCAGCACCACCACCATCTCTCTCTCTCTTCTCTCTCTCCTCCTTTATTACACACACACTCTCCACACACGCATCCACCTCTCTCTCTGTCTCTCTATCTCTCTCTCTCTCTCTCCTCTTTACTCATATCAATGCCATTGTCACTATCATCAATGGGTCCCACTCTCCTTCTCTGATAAGGTTACATCTCAATTCTCAACCGTCAGATTTCCCTCGAAGACACAAACACTTGATCCAACGCTCGACCACTACACTGGACCCACAACAAACAAGATCGTTAACATCCGCTTACTTTTTTATTTTTTCCCAATTCAATAATCTCCCTCACTTTCTCTCTAACAAACATTAAAAATAAACCATCCGCTCTTTTTTTATTTTAACTTATTTTGACCGGAAAGAAAAACTCTCCCCCACTTTCCCTCTATATAAACCTTTCCACCCCTCCCGTTCTCTCTCATCAATCCATCCTCACCCCTTTCTTTCTCTCTCTAACTTGCAACCTGCAAATCTCTTAATCTTTCTCTCTCTATCTCTCTCTCTCTCTAAAATGGCTGAAACACCATCTTCTAAACGCCAGAGAGATCAAGAAGAAATGGTGGAAGAGGAATTGGGAGGAGAAGCTTTTAAGCGCCAAAAGTCTTACAAAGACATTCTCTCTCTCCTTGAGTCGGAAGAGGACGAGCCAAACGAGGACTTATCCTCTCTCATCACCACCCTCCAACAAGAGCTCTCCTCCTCCGACCCGCTTCTACAAATAACCAACGACCCAGATAACCAAACGACAGCCTCTTCCACTGTCGTTCAAGATTACCCCTCTTCTTCTTCGTCGCCGTTTTCCCGTTTGTCGCCGGTCGTTTTGAAGGAAGACGAGCAAGAGGAAGAGAAGGAGAGAGTTATGAGGCACCTTCTAGAAGCTTCCGACGACGAGCTGGGGATTCCGAATAGTAACGGCGTTGGCTTTGACGGTGACGGAGATGTGGAAGGGTTTAACGGCGGTGATGGGTTTTCGTTGCCGGAGGGGATTTGGGAGCTTGAAGATGAGGCTGCTAATTACTATACGTTGTTGCAATCCGAGCTTTTTATGTAGGAGTGAGGGTTGAAGATGTAAAAGAAATACGTTTTAGGGGTTCAGATGAGAAAAAAGTATAGTGTTGGGGGGAGTGGATGTAGGACAAATTTAATTGATGAACAAAAAAATGACCTGGAATTTTCATTCTGGTCCCTCCTCTTCTGTAAAAAGTAGCAAATAGGGGGGTCTCTTTGTCCCTTTCTAGAATATCAACTTGTAGAAGGAAAAAAGCTATTCACATTCCTTTCATTTTCAACCGCTCTTGCAAGTTTTCTTTTTTTCAGATAAAAAAGAAGTCCCTTAAAAATTCTTAGGGTAAGAGTTGTTATTTTAGCCGTGAGATATAAAAATCCCTCTATTTTTAGAAAAATCCTTTTTATCTTAATGAAGTTAAAACTTCACTCTCCGCGAGACTTTAGGTCTTTGCTTAGTATGCAGTATTTTTTTTTAGGTTGGCAGTCATTTTTTGGTTAAAAGTATTTTAATCTTATAATGTTAAATATAATTGCACTTATGTGTAACGGTTTAAATGAAAACAGTTTTACATTATGTGATAAGTCTTAATTATGAAGATCAAATTGTTAAAGAATTATATCCTACAACTAAAACAGCAGTCTAGTTTTGTTTTGCTGAACAGACACCGAGAGATTGTTCATACATAAAGATCAACGGGCGTGTAAAAGATGCACCAAATTGACACCATTACTACCAGGAAGATTGAGACTGATAAAACTTGCATTGTGATATTTATAGAAGCAAATAACATATTAGTTTGAAGTTTGAAGTTTGTTTTTATTCTTAAAATTTTTAAAAATATTTTTGTATGTTTTTTTTGAAGTAAAAATTTGAAAAATATATTTAGTATTATTTTAAAAAAAAATTATTTTTTAAAATAAAAATATTTTTATCTATTTTAAAAATAATATTTTGATATATTTTTTTTATGGTGGTTGTGTTTACATTTGTAACTGTTTAATTTATAAAATTTGCACCTTAAAAATTTGCAAGACGCATGAGGACCATCGTTTTACAACATAAATTCTTATTGAAAAATTATTTTCATTTTTATTGGGTGAAAACAAAACAATAGGATTAATGTTTTTTTTAATTAAAACTTACTATTTTAGAAGCAACAAATTTTAAGCTTTAATCTTAGAAGTTAAACAAGAATACTCGGTTCTTTTTTCTTGAAATAAAAAACGTGGTTAAAACGTAAAACATTAGTGTATTTTTATGCTGCATACTCCATAGTGAATAGACTGAAAATGCCTCTGACAATCATTCAGTATTCAACTGCAGGCTACGTTATTATTCCCCCATTTATTTTATTTTTTATTTCGTAAGTGGTTGTCCCCATCACTTCACAAGTACTCCTTTTATATTTATAATTTACAAAGTGTTTGAAACTTTAATTTTAGAACAATTGGGTCAAAATATTATGAGATATCAAAGTTTTATATTATAATATTTTTTTTGTTTTTTTATTATAATTGTTGGAATCTTTACTATGTTAATAGTTTGAACCCACTTATTTGTTTTTTTTTTTACTGGTTACTCCTTGACTTTTTCTTTGGGTCGTTCTCTTCTTACCAGTTGAATTATTTAAGGTGTATGATAGAAAAGTTAAAACTCATGCTTTGAACTTATATTATGTTAAACTTTTATATTATAGTTTATTTTTACTCTACAATATCCACTACTTTTCTTTCAAACATCCCAATTGGTTAAGCTTTGCCTTAAATTATCATATAGCCTTTAGAAAAAAAATACTAGCTTTTAATGTGAATGGAGTTTAAAGTTATGTTATTATTTTATATTTGAAAATTTGTTGTAAATATTACTTTTGTCAAACTTATTGAAATAAATAGCATGTTTTAAAAATATTTGTGATAAATAGCATATTTTTTATGAAAATAATTTACTTATTCTCTTCTTTACATTGTAAATAATTCTCATTTGCATCATAAATTGATTAAATGTGTAGATAATTTATTTTCTCCTCAGATATATGTCTTATTTACACAATAAATAAATTATTCATAAGTAATTCTCCCAATCCAATATAAAAATTCATCGTTCACACGTTAATTTAATATCAGCAATTATAGTATATGCCAAAGTTTATTATATGCTTACACTTGATTGAAATATTGACTTTTTCAAATATAAAAATTTATTATTCGTACATTATTTGTTTACAATTTATTTATTTATTTTTGCGGAAAAGTTTTGACGGAGAATCGCAAAATTCCCCACCGGTAGTGAATAATAAAATCACCCGTGGATCATTGGTTTTAATTATAAGAGTACACAGTATCTGTATGATATGGAGTGCATATGATTTCAATTAAAATTATAAAACAAAACAAGAAAATCCCCTCCTTTTCCCTCATGAATTCATCAGCTACTTTTCCCGAAATTTTTCCACTAAATGTTAAACCTGAAACCCAGAAAACCATTTTTCAGAAAAACTTAGAAAACAGAGCCCTAGATCTCCAACGGCGAGCTTCAATGGAGCAGCTGGCATGAAGATCTAGGACAGACAAAAAAAAAAAAAAAGAAATCCATGGAAACAAACAAGAAAAAAAACACTGAGGATTTGAATATTTTCAGATCTTGTGATTCATCGGCGACGGGATTCACGGCGTTGGAGTTGGGTTTCGTGGCGGAGATATTGGGCTTCGTCAATTTCATTTCCTTGTGGATTATTAGCTTGTGCAAAACCAAGGTGATGGAACAATATTGCTTCAGATTTCAGAACTAAGAAGAAAATCATGAAAATACTCAATGAGCTTGTATTATTTAGGGTTTTTTTTCGTTATAAAACCAAAATGGCAAAAGAAAATTCATCAAACTTTAAAATGAAATCGAGAAGAAGACACCAATTCAATAGGAAAATTGGGGATTAAGATTTTCAAGAGTGACTACCCTGCCCCAGATCTCCAAAATATCTTCTTGCTCTAGAAAGTGTCCCCTCAAAAATTGGCTTCGTGCTCAGTAGCAAGCTCTTTAGTGAAGCCAAAGAAAGAAAGCTTCGATTGTGCTTCCATGAAGAGGAGAGTTGGGTAGAGAGAGTGTGTTCAGCTTGTCAACGGGCGAGATCTGAAGACGGTGTTCATGGCGGCTGGCGTTGGGCTTCGTGGAGGCCATCGTAGGCGGTGATGTGTCTGAGAATGCCGGTGAGGTCTAACGATGACGACGGGTCTGGAATGGTGGAGTTGCCATCGGTGCCCATGAGAGCTCACACTTTGAGATCTTAGTTAGGGTTTGGATTTGTTTTGAATCAGGGCTAGGATTAAAAGTTTTAAGAAATTAACAGTTGAGATTTATTTGTTTAAAAGTTGTTATTTTAATAAATTTGTATATAATAAAAAATAAATAATTTAATATGTGTAGGTTTATTGTAAGCTTACTTATTTTTACCCCTAGATTAAAATATAAGAACATTCTCTGTCGATGATGAATTTTAACGTTCTCTATCCTAGACTCAGCCTCTTTTTTTTTTTTTTTTTTTTTTTTTTTTTCTGTAAGATATTTATTTTTGCATTTGGTGTAATATTCATTAGATAAATTAGGGCTTATGTATGTTTACGTAATACATATGTAGTCTATAAAATATATATATATATCTGATCAAATTTTGCCCCTCAATCTCTACAATTCACGTTTGAACCTAAGTGGAAGGAACAACTAGAAAACCACCAAGATCTCATATTCGCCCCGAATGAGTGCATCTTCATGGAGTACGATCCCATTCTCCGCAACCACCAGCCACCAGTGTCTCATTCATTATTTTCCCTTTCAAGCTCTATTGTTTTATATTCTCCTTATATATCCAAAATCCGGAAGAATTCGGCAAAAAGCCCAAAAAAAAAAAAATGGCAAATGGCCTCCCATTTTTTAAATTAAAAAACGGGTTTTTTCTGAGCACTAAAACTGTCCCAATTTTTTTTACAGAAAAGAGAAAAATGACTGTATCGAAGAGAGAAATCTAAGTATGGTCTAAAAAAAAAAAACTGAAACTGTTTTGATGTCCAAAAAGCTAGCTTTGTGATGTCAAAAAAAAAAAAAAAAGGGGCCATTGACCCAAAATTTTTTTCCCAAAAATCCCTTTCTCAAAGTACCCCCGAAAATCCAAATGCTATTTTAAACTATTCTATTTCCTTTAGGTTTACAGTTGTAGTTTTAGATCTATTAAAGTTTGTGTATAAATTAAACATTCTATAATAAAATGCAAACAGAATTAGCATGTCACAATTTAAATTACAAAAGTATTTGTCTACTGGAGACTCTCATCTGCAATATACATTTTCAATCTCTTTAAATCTGACCAAAATTATTTTTTCTGCAAATCTAAAAGGACCCGTTTGACATAACTTTTGCCTGTGGTTCTAGTCAGTAGAATAAGAGGAGTAAAATCTATGGTTTTTTTATCAAGTGTTTAAAATCATATTTTTAAAAGAGTTTAAATGAATCAAATGATTTAAAAATTATTTAAAAAGTAATAAAAGTATTACAAATACGTTCATAGAAATAATAAAAATGTTATAATCGAATTTATAATATCTTATTAAAATCTTAGAGCCCATTTGGGATAGCTTGCGCCTTTACTTTTAAGTAGTAAAAGAAGAGAAGCATAATTATAGCTTTTTAATTAATGTTCGTATAGTATATGAGAAAACGTTTTTTATTTTAGTTAAATAAGTGCTTTTATTGTAGCATTGTTAGTTTCAACCAAAACTTTTAGTTTCTACAGTGTAAAGCTCTCACATGCTACAATATCAAGAAAAAATAAACTTTAGTGTAAAGCTTCACATGCTACAGTGTTTTAATCAATTGATTTTAACCTATGCTCCCAAATACCTTAGTAATGTAATTAAAGGATATAAATGGAATTGTTATTATCAAATAAAAGGTAAAAAAACGTAAATAAGCTTCCATAAGCCCTTGGTATGGCTCCTCCTATATGTGTTTTTTTATAAAAGTTAAAATATGATTGCAAATGGTCATTCAAACATACATAAAAGTGCTTATAAACCAAAAGCACCTTAAAAAAATATAACAAAGCAAACGGGCTCTTATTTCAAGTTTTAAAATCTCTTTTATATTTTTTTGAGAACCCATATTTTGTGACTTTATCTAAAAGCTCCTTAAAAGAGCCTAAATACTTTTGACCGATCATCCAAATTCAAAACACTTTTAAAAGTACCTTTTAAACTCAGAGAGCTAAAAACAACTTTTACATAACCCTATCAAATAGACCAAAAGACCCATACCAACTGATTTGTTATTTTTTCAACACCTACAAGAGATGTGGCTTAAAGATATATCAATTTAACCTATATATGGTGTTTGATAACAGAGTTAAAACTTTGTAGTTTCAACTATAAGAGGAATTGTAATATATCACTCAAATGTTTGTCGTCTAAGATCATACAAATAAATATAAAATACACATTTTGTGTGTTTATTGAATCATTATGTAGCGCTACGGCGCTAAAAGTTGAGGCTGCGATGCTGATAAAGCAAATTGCACTCTGGGTCAAGGAACCCAAAGCCAGGTTGCCCAGGCTCTAGTGTTGCAGCATCCGCTCGTAATGAAGTCTTCAACGCTAGGGCACTTGCCCAAAAAAATGTTGATATTAAACTTTATGTGATATTAATCATTTTTGAACCGTTATAATGTTTGGTTGTATGCTTTCATACAAATCATATGTTTACCACAAACATACATGTATGTTTTAATAGTTGTATTAATTGTTTTACGAAGTAATACGTGTAAGTGAAAGGTTGTATAAGTTGATATATGAAGTGTTTGGAAGGTGGTGGGAACCAGTGGTGAGAACCACTTGTTACTGTAGCATGTGAGAGCTTTACACTGTAGTATTTTTTTTTAATTGTTACTGTAGCATGTGAAAACTTTATACTGTTTATAACTGAGTTTGTGGTGGGAACCGCAGTTCTCACCACTTTGCCAAACACCCGGATAGTTGCATTGGTTTGTGAAAAGGCACCCATACGCTTTATTAAATCTTCATAAATTTACAGATTTTATATCTTGCTATGGAACACTATATTATTGCTAGATATCGTGTTTTAGGGTTTGTTTTATCTTAAGGGTAATTTGTCCTTAAAACTTGTTAGCAAACTTGCTTGTGGCGACAAATAAAACTTTTAAGAAAATAGTATTTTAAATACACCTCAAACTCATTTATATCTCCAGATTTTCTTAGCCTTTATTTTCTTGTTTTGCACTCAAATTCTCCATCATCAAATGTATGTTGTAGCATGTAAAAATTTCACATTATAACAAATCTTTGTTTTATATTGTAAAATAGCTTTGTATTATTTGTGATTGAAACTGTATGGCCAAATCTATTGCCCAAACACTTTATAGGGTGCTTAGTATAGTGAAAAGAACTACTGATTAGAACTATTTTTTACTATAATATATAAAAATTTTATATTATAGTAATTTTTTTATTATTATTGTAATATATAAGAGTTTGTTATAAACTATTATTGTCAAACACAAACACAAGGTTAGTAACGGTACTTAACAAAATTTCCCCAAGGAAATAAAAAGTAAAAAAATTTTACACTGATTGGTACGTCAGTCTTTACATGGAAAAAACGAGACAAGTGATCTGGCGTACGTATACCGGATCAAAACGTCCGTATGCCAAGTTTGTTTTTAGCACCCTCGATATATTTTTTTAAAGAACAATTTAAAAAAAGGCAATCTAGTGCGACAAGTTGTACTTATAGGGACCACCTAGTAGGACGAGTTGCAGACTTCGAGACGCAGCTGTGGGGCCCGGATGAGAGTGAAATACTGACGACGCAATGCGCTGTCCGCCATGGCTCCACACATGCCCCGTTCTCATGTGCATGTCATGTATTGTATGTAATAATGCATGTGCACATAGCGACTCGCAACGGCGTCAGATGTTGATGTTGATGATCATGATCTTCATACATGAACATACAATTATGCTCTTGACGTTATAATGAGTAATGACGCAGCGCAAATCGGCTTGAAACGGGTGTCACGATCATGCACCATTTGCATGACATGTCGTAAATGTCATGGGCCCCACTGAATGATACCCTCTAGTGGGACCGATCAATCAGATACCAGTCTCTGTCTCGTTTAATACCTGTTTGTATTGCGTAAGAAAACTTAGCACAAAGTTTTTTTTCGGTTAATATGACTTTTGACCCCAAAATATATTGATTCGTTCCATTGTAGGCCCTACTAATTACAACTAATACACTAATACTCATCCAGTTTTCTAAATATTATGCTAGCGGCACCTAAAATCGGAAACATCAAACCTGACAAATTTCACTAGGTGAACGTACATAATTTGATTTAAACATTAGCCTAAATCAAATTACTCAAAAATAATTACCCTTTATAAATAAATCATGTGTGTCTTATGTTATGAAATCCATTAGATTTTTTTTTTCAATTGCAAAAGTATCATTCAGTTATTATTTGAAAAACTTGGAGAATATTAATATATTAGTTGAAAATTTTATAAATCAAAATGAGACAGCTGCTATTTTTTAAAGACCAAAAATAAAATTAACTTTATTTTTTGTTCGAAATGGAGGTGCCGGGTTCTATCATACTCTCCAAAAGTTATAATAGAAGCTCATCATAAAGATGTTCATCAAAAGTCTTATAGTTGATAACCATACAAAATGTATTAATAGTACGGATAACGTAGGTTAACCATCAATAGATTGGTGCAACGATAAGAATATTTCTTTTTCTTCTTTGATGATGTGTGTAAGATTCAATACTCCACAACCCAATTAATGTGTTGTGCAGTGATGAACGTGTGTTGCAACTGGCATGAGTGAAAGTTATACCTATTCTTTGAATAAAATAGGGTAGCTACTTTATGTTCCATTGATGGCCTGTAATATTTTTAAAACGACATATAAGATAAAGACAAAATGATGTCAATAATTTTTATATTTCTTGTGGAAAAAAAAGATGCGTAAAAAATCTTATTAAACACTTTAAATTAGATACATATAAATCTTTATATTTAAGACAGTTAAAAAACAACGTTTAATACTCAAATCTTTAAGTACAAATTCCATCACAATAATATATTGTCCTTTTTTTTTCCTCCAACAGCCCAACAAAAAAAAAAAAAAAAGGTGCTCTCCTTGTTTTTTAAAAAAGAAAAAAAGTACTATTGCAGGCGGAATGTGCAAAGATAGAGATGGAAAATAATTGTGCTTTGTCAATTGTCCTTGTTTTGCTTTGCCTGGCCTAACTTTCCTTGTGCTGCATAGCGTGCGATCAATTTTTTGGCCCAAGAAATGTTACTGGCAAGTGGTTTGCACATGGAATTTGTACTTCAATACGAGGGAAATTTATGAACATAAACAATCAAATAATAGATAGAAGAAAAGCTTCAATATTGTAATGGAGTGGCCCGGGAAGCCTAGTCTCTCTTCCCACTTTTTTCTTTCTTTTTTTTTTTTCTTTTTTTTTTTTTTTTGTAAATAGATAAACTCCTATCAAAAATTGAACCCTGATTACACACCCAACCACTTGACAAACCTTAAGTGGTGTTTTTTTTTTTTCTGGAATTATTGAAAATCGAAAAAAAGAGATCTTGATATTGTGATTTCATATAATATTTTCTACTTAGATTTTTGCATGTGTTTTTATTTATTCATTTGATAATGCGAGTTAGAATTAAAATTTTTGGTTTCTATAGTGTAAAACACTTACATGCTACAACATCAAGAAAAAAATATGCAAAAGTGTTTACATGCTAATGTATTTTCAACTCAAATTGGTTTTAACCATTGCTACCAAACACCCTAAAAAATTAACATTAACAATAGATTGGTAATTATTTGTGTGTTTGGTTGTTGGTTAAAATCAATTAGTTTTAAACGATAAACAATGAAAAGCTCTCATATGTTATAGTAAAAAGTAAAATATTGCAACAATGTAAAGCTCTCGTAATTTTTATATGTTACAATATTTTTAACCAAAATTAATTTTAATAATTAGTTCTAACAACACTTTTTAAATACCTTGTACAAAGGCTGAGAGCATTTTAAAAGAACGACCATTTAATTTTTACACAGTTTGATTTTATCTATCTTGTTGAGTTATTATCTACACGCGAGTTGAAAAAAAAGGGCTCGAAAAAGGTCGGTCATGTTCTTTAGTTGAACCAATTGTTTAGTTGTATTGTTTATTATATGGGATGTGTTGTAAGAGTATTCTAATCTTGTCTTTTATCTTTTTTAGATGAAAAGTCTACAACAGATAAAATCAAAATAAGTTTTTTTAAATTTAAAAAATACTTTTATAGTTTCTAAAAATATAAAGATAAAATAAAAAAAATAAAAACTATAAGATATAGTTATGCAATTAAACATATGTTCTAATTGTCTTGATATTTCCACTATATTTACAGTTGTAATATTTGTTTGAAAGATGTAAAAATAGGACCCTTTTTTTTAACCACCGTTTTAGTAGATGGATCAAGTTTTGTTGTTTAGAGAAAGTGCCATTTTATTTACCTTTATGGGTTATAAACTCGCGACAAATAAAACAGTAAACTCATGCTAAAAAGTGCATTGTACGATAAATTAAGACTCAAAATTTTGTAAGCAATGAGCTTTTAATCTCATAAAAAAAGGATTTTTCTTAAAAAAATAGATGTTCTCTTAAACATGGTTGGCTGAGTAATTGGATTGATTGATATACACATCAAGTATTTTAGCGGCCACCAGTCATCTTTTTTTTTTTTTTTTAAAAAAAAGGCTCTGATTATTAGAAGAGATGGTTGGATTATTTGTTTTTAGGTTATTTGTAAACAAAATTCAAACCATAAAA
This sequence comes from Artocarpus hirsutus, assembly GCA_946598075.1. Lineage (NCBI taxonomy): Eukaryota > Viridiplantae > Streptophyta > Magnoliopsida > Rosales > Moraceae > Artocarpus > Artocarpus hirsutus. The sequence continues at coordinate 1,910 of CAMOHE010026076.1, read as the reverse complement.
TTATGATCCAAACTAATATTGTTATAATATTTTTTATAAAATAATTTTTTTCAAAATAATTTTGGTTAAACTATTAGTTTGAACTATGTTTTAAGACCTATTAACTAAATAAGAATATTCTCCTAAAAAATATAATAAAGAAAAACTTCTTCTAGAATTTTTATTAATAAACAAAAAACTATTTTAAGCCAAGCAAGTATATGTATACATACACACAAATATATAACTAACATGTTAGCGTCTTAAATTTTTGAAGAATTTTATACGGTGTCTAGGAGCATTGATTAAAAGTAATTTTAATTGAAAATACTATAGTATATGATAAATTTATATTATAATATATTTTTTCTTGATACTATAACATATAATATTTTTATGTTATAACAACTAAAAATTTTGACTTTTAACTCTTAATTTCAAACACAAATAGGAGTGTATGAAAATAGCTGCCGACTGACGAGATACAACTGTAACACCTAGATCACATGAAACCAATATGACAATTTGACACAACTTGATGACTTTCCACAATTAAGAGGTGCACCTATAATAAGGTATTATACCCTACATACAGAATTCTCCTAATTTTACCTAAATATGTTAGGAAATGTTTATAAAAAAAATATTCATAAAAAAAGCCTTATTATGCCATTTATTTTAATGGATCTTTTTTGCAGCCATTCAAATTTAAAAATATTTCATTGACAAACCGATTAAGGATAAATAAACCTAGACCTAAGACAGCTCATCCAAATAATATTTATTTAAAAACCTAAAAAAAATTCTCCTTGTAAAAAACATCAAAATATCTAATCATGACCCGGATCATATACATGTACGACATGATTCAGAATTGCATAATATCTTAGCCAAGTGCCATCCCTATTTTCATGAACGGTTCTACATATTGAATACGGATGTTTAGAAAAGAGGAAACAATCGTGTTTATAAGAAGATAACGCAGTGAATACAGAAAAGAAGGATAAATGCTAAAGCCTAAAGCAGATATACAGAGAGGTGGAAGCAAGATTAGACACAAGAAAATAATGTGATCTATTTGAGTGGCTAATGTTTTTCAGCCACTCGCAGCCACCAGTTTTCAAGGGTTTGTTTGGATCCCAAAATTATCACTAAAAATAGGGTGGTGTATATGCAATATATATATATATATATATATATATATATATATATATTGGCATGTTTGATAAGGTAGTTTTGATTGGACAAGAAATAATTAAGACCACGTCTGCAAGATGTTTCACCATATAAATTAATTTCTTATTTGCACGAAATTATTCAATTCACACTTTAAACTACGGTTTGAAACTTATATAATTATTGCTCACATAATTCGAGTCATTTTACTATAATATTTTTTATCATAAATATTTAAATTTTAGAGAAACCTGCAAACGGGTCATGAATTTAAGAGCTTGACTAATTCGTCGGCAAAATTAAAAAAAAAATGAAAAAAAGAGCCGTGCCGTGGCCGCTATGGTCCAACAAACATGAGAAAGAGCAGCCCACGTTACAATTTAGAATCAACGTCTCTATGAGAATAAAATGGAAGGAAAATTCTGCTGGTTAGTTTGGAAATTTCTTTGGAGGCTAATTGTCAATGACAGTGAAGTGACCTTCAGAAAGCAACCGGCCGATTAATGGTTTTTAGTGCAAAGGCAACACGTCTTGTTTTTTAACTTTTAATAAATGGTCAATTTGGAATGTGAAGTAGTAATCTTGAATTGTACGTAATTGGATTGTGGTTTGTGCTCGGAGACTTGCTTAAAAATCTTCTGAACCATTTTGTTGGTCAAGTTTTCTGCTTTTCCTGCCTCGTGTAAAAAAAATATTCATGGAAGTGTTGACGAGATCTGCACTTGTGAAGGTGCTGACTGGTAAATCTCTGTACT
>CAMOHE010026075.1:0-44650 GCA_946598075.1 Artocarpus hirsutus | reverse complement strand
AAAAAAAAAATAATACCTATGCAAGAGTAGATAGTCAATAAACTAGTAATAAAAGAAAATGAACATGTTGTGGGTAAAACCAAAACATTAAGCAGGTCATAGTTAGAGATTCAAATCTAGATGCCGCTTCTTGCTACCCATTTTCCAATCTAACTTTGATGTTGCAGTGTCTGTCTTAGGATGAACAGTCAAGATTTGATCATTAGTTGTTCAACAGTTGATGCAAAGATAAAAATCTTCCTCCCTGTATGGACAAGAAAATTTTGTTCCACAGCATGATCAATAAATTTTAACAAACCGACAAAGAAACAATTAACATTTAAAAGATCCAAAGTTTTAGAGTGAATGCTTAACAGGTTTCTATTTGCTACAATAAATAACTCCTGTGAAGTTCTTAGACCACCAAGTTAGGCAATGAAGGCATCTAAGTGTTGAATTATAGTAGTAATGTGATCAATGATAGTCAAGACTCTTCTTTCTATTCCTATGGTTTGACTACAAAGATTGCCTTGAGCAAAAATATTAGGGATGATACCTAAAACTTTACTACCACTTGTGTAGTCTCTTGTTGTGACGCTCCCTATTAACCCAAGACTACCACCCCCATAAATCACGTTTACTTTCCTCTTAGCTAGGACCTGACATAAGCAAAATGTAGCTTCTAAGTAATGTTAATTCTTTCTTGGACTAGAACTGCAAAATACACAAATGGTTTTTGATCTTTGAGATGACTAGGTAGAGGATTCTATATTGGTTTCTAAGACTTTTTTTTGAACTTTTTTCGGCTCTGCCTAACTTCTAAGTCACGAAGGGTTTTTATAGAGGAGTCAAGTATGCCAAAGATTCAGGTGGGGCAGGGATGGCAATGGAAAATCAAAACAAGTTTTATTTTTTAAAAAAATTACTGAAAAAACTATACAACTTTTTGAAATAATGGCATTGAATCTTTGAAAATTAAGATAAAATTAAACAAATGGAGCATGCAAATATGTACCAAAGAAAAAGAGACAGCTGACACAAACAAAAAAGTCAAAATAATAATAGAACAAGCAAACAAACAAAAAAGTCAAAATAATAATAGAACAAGCAAACAATACAGGTGAGATTAATTCAACAATTACTATTCATATTGAAAACAGGCCAACATAGATTTTTTTTTACAAATTTTGTTTCAAACTCGATGGATTAAGGATCTATTTCCTATTCAGTTTTCCTACAAGCTGACAAACAAGGTCCTTTAACATCAAATTCCCTAGATGTTCTCTCTCAGCATGAAATTGTGGCTAGAGTTTAGAAATAGCCCCTCATACATATCTGCTAGGATGCGTCTTAAGAGTAGCTTGGAGATCTTTCAAGTTCTCCTTACTCAGTCCATCCTTGTAGAATTGGATTGTATCCTCTCTATTTCTAAAGACCATGCCTATTGAACGACATTTGCCCTTACAAGTTTGTCAAGGGCACTTAGGACACCTGGACTCAACATTTTAGGCTCTCATGTTCCTCAAATATAAACTCCTATCCATATCTGGCAAATATTTGAACTGTTCAAAGTCATTGGGATGAACTTTACCGTCAATGAGCATTCTAATATGTTGGTGAGACCAAAGCGTAAGAGAATCTAGAGTCGAGTGAATCGAGTCTTGTACTTTCTTTTAATTTCATTCTAAGGCAACGAAGGGAAGTATTTCTTCAAGTGGTCATATTTGAGATCCATGGTAAAGATGCAGAGAGAAATTTGCAAGATTTGAGAGTAATTTTACAAATTGCCAGTGAGATTTAAGGGATTTAGAAACAGATTTGAAAGATTTTAAGTACTTGAATATATATCAAGGGAACATTTGAGATTGAAAGATAAAGATTTCTAGAAAGGTTTTGAAAATCTAAAGATAAGGCAGAGAGAATTCAAGGTTTTAGAGAAAGAAAGAGAGGCTTAGAGAGAGAAAAATTATCTGGAAAACTAGATTTTATTTACTCATTCATTTATTTATTATCATTATTATTATTATTTTATTTCTTTTGAAAACACAAGAATCAAAAAATTCATTGTTGTTTGGAATTTGTCAGAATGCATTTCTAAAAGCTACTAGTATTTACATACTAACCGAAGCATTTGCCTTTACTACCAAAATTTTTACTACTCTGACAATTATTCAAAAATATGTTTTCTTGATTTTTGTTTTTTAGAAAACATTAAGTTTAGCAGAAAATAAAATACAAAAATGAATATATACAAGTGAAGGTGAAGAAATTACTCAGGTTTGGTAAACTAAAGCCACAAGAGTGACATCTTCGGGCTCAATTTTTCATTCTATGTAATTTTTCAATCTTTTACAGTTGACTTTGTATATTCTTCCATCATTTAGATCTTCTATTTCAGTAACACCATTTGGAAAAAACATGTTTGACAATATATGGACTAGACCATTGTGACCTTAACTTACTAGGATGGAGATGAGGACGAGACTTATATAGATGAACCTGTTGATTCAGCTCAGAGTTCTTCCTTAGGATTTGCTTGTCATGAATTGCTTTCATTTTTGTCTTGTAGATCTGTGAATTATCACAGGCATCATTCCTCAATTCCTTAAGTTTTGAGAGCTAAAGTTTTTGCTAAATACTTGCAACACTGAAATCAAAGTTAAGGGCTTTCATAGCTCAATAAGCCTTATGCTTAAGTTCTACAGGTAAATGACAAGCTTTTCCAAAGACAAGCCTATAGGGAGACATTCCCAAGGGAGCTTTGTACGCTGTGCGGTAAAGCCAAAGTGCATCCAAAAGATGTGAAGACCAATCTTTACAATCTAGATTCACTATTTTTTTCAAGATTTATTTGATTTCCAATCTAGATTCAGCTTGACCATTTGTCTACAGATGATAGGCAGTTGACACTTTATGAATCACACGATACTTCCACATTAGAACTTTAAAAGAACAGTTGTCAAAGTGTACGCTTTAATCACTAATTATAACACGTGACATACCATACCTTGATAACACATTTTCCTTCAATTTTGCAAAAATCGCATTATCATTGGAATAGCAAGCTATAGCTTCAACCCATTTTGAAACATAATTCATAGCAAGGAGGATGTAAAGGTTTCTAAAGGAAGGAAAAAATGGTCCCATAAAGTCCATTCCCCAAAAATCAAATATTTCTATTGTGATAATTAGGTTAAGTGGCATCATATGGCGACAAGACAGAGTACTAACTTTTGGCACCTTTCACAAGGACAACAATAATGATAAGTGTCCTTGAACGAAGTGGTCCAATAAAGACCACACTGTAAGATTTTTGCAACAGTTTTCTTTGTAGAAAAATGATCACCACATGCATCACTATGATAGAACCTTAAGACACTAAACATTTCATCCTTAGGAATAAAACTATCATGATTTGGTCACGACAGTAATTGAAAAGATAAGGATCATCCCGATAGAGATTACTCACTTCAACCAAGAGCTTCCTTTTATCTTGAAAACTTCAAGTGGATGGAATTTCTCCAATTGCCAAGTAATTGAGTGTGTGCAAACCATGGCAGTTTGGTGACAGCAAAAAGATAATCATCAAGAAACTCATCACTAATTGGTGGACTATTTGTAGAATCATTGGATTCCAATTAAGATAAATAGTGGGCTACCACATTATCAACTTCTTTCTTTTCCTTGATGGTCGAATCAAACTCTTACAAAAGAAGGATCCACTTGATAAGTCACACCTTAGCATCCTTTTTGGAAAAGAGGTACTTAAAAACAGTGATGGCTGAACCAATCAGATACGCCCGAAACTTGTTAAGAGAAAATACTACAGTAAATAACTCTCTTAGTGGTCGAATAATTCATTTGAGCACTGTTCAAAGTTCTACTTGTGTAGTATACCACAAAGAGTTTTCTTTCTCTTCGTTGACCAAAAACGACCCCTATGGTGTAGTTGCTTGCATTACACACGATTTCAAATGGTAATCTTCAATCAGGATATTGCATGATGGGGGTAGACATTAGCTTAGACACAAGTGTTTGGAAGAAATCTTTACATTCTTGTGTCTAATTAAACACTGCATCTTTTACCAAAATATGGTATAAAGGTCTCGATATGGTAGAGAAATTCTAAGGAACCTTCTGTAGAGTCTAGCATGCCCTAGAAAGAATCAAACATCTCGAACAGTCGTAGGAGTGGGCAATTTTGAGACAAGTTCAACTTTAGACAAACATTTCTCCTAATTGAGTACAAGACCTTTTTCTTCACATCTTTTTATAATAGCTTCCAAGTTAAGTAGGCATATGTCAAACAAATCACCGAAAATGGTCAAGTCATCTATGAAAACTTCCATACACTTTTCGACTATGTCACTAAATATACTCATCATGCATCTTTGCAATGTAGTTGAAGCATTACAAAGTCCGAATCGCATACGCCAAAAAGCATAAGTACCAAAAGGACATGCAAACATGGTCTTTTTTTTATCTTCTAATGTCATCTTTATTGGATAATATCTTGAATATTAATGGAGAATGCAATATAAAGGATGACCAACTATATGTTTTAAGATTTGTTTGATGAATGAGAGTGACATACTTTGTAGGGATAAGATCTCCTTTCTCATTTTCTATCATAATTATACCCAATATCTTAGGTACAACTTGGGTTGAACTGACCCATTCATTGTTTGCAATGGGTTAAATGATACTCCCACCTAACAACCTCAAAACTTTATTCTTCACAACTTCTTTCATTGTTGGGTTTAGTTTACTTTGGAGATCTTTTTTGGGATTGGATCCTTCTTCCAAATGGATATGATGAGAGTGTATCAAGGGACTAATACCATTGATATCAATTATCGTCCATCCAAATGTAGCTTTGTGTTCATGCAATAAGTTGATTGCTAGTTGTTCTTGTGATTCATCAAATTTAGATTAGATGACGGCCGGGAAAGAATCATCACTGCCTAAGAATGCATGTTTTAGCCCTTTGGGAAGTTAGGTGAACTTAACTTTTGGGATCTCTTCAGTTAATAGTTTTGACTTTTCTTGTTCCTGCAGCAGTTCTTCAAAACATGGTTGCCAAAACTTTGTTCCTTTTTCCAATGAGTGTTCAAAAATGTCAAAGATAGGATTGGAACTTTTAAGCTCAGAATTTTGGAAGATTTCTTCAAGTACATCGGTTTGCTTGTGAAATTCTTCCTACACAACTTTGTTAATGATTTCAATGTAAAAACACTCATCGTCACTTTGTGGTTGTTTTTTTTTTTTTTTTTATATGAAAAATATTCACTTCAAGAGTCATGTTCCTATAAGAGATTGTCATGAGACCATTCCTATAGTTATTGAGAGCATTAACTATGGTTAGGAAAGGTCTTCCAAGAATAATAGGGATTTTTGTTTCCATATTCACCTCGTATTAGGTATCGATGATGAGAAAGTACATAGGGTAATAGAACTATCGATTTGCAACAAAACATCTTCCACTATCCCTCATGGTTGTTTAATGAATCTATCAACCAATTGTAAGACCACAGATGCGGACTTAGTAGGGCATAAGGTTGATGCTTGCTTCTAAGTCTAATAGGGCTTGTGTGAATTCATGGATTCCTATGTAACACTTAATTATGGGATATATAGGATCCTTGTATTTGAGCGGTGCTTTATGTTCCAATGTTCAGTCAAGAATGCAGTTTTTTTTTTAAATAGTGCTTTATTTTCATAGTGCATAGGTCTTTGATAACCTTGACGCATGTTGGCACTTGCTTGCTTACATAAAACAAAGGAAGGTTGATTTTAACTCGCTTCAAATGTCACAAGGCCTCTTCATGACTTTCCAGTATTCTCCACTGAATAGAGGTGGCTACTTTGTGAATCTTTGGTGAATCTCCATTGTCACAGTAGGGGACTCTTTTCCTTCCTTTCTATGTGGTAGGGGAATTTTTTCTAGAAAAGAAAGATGAGCATCACTAGAGTTGCCATAGGAGAATAACGACAACGCAAGGCCGACGATGGCGACGAACTACAAGGATGCAAGGCCAACTGCAGCATCGGATATGCTGCAAGAGATGCTAGATCTGTTGTAGGAGAATGGAGACAAGTTGCAGGGATGCATTGATGACAACGACGCCCAAAATCAGTCGTGCTTGTCACGCGGCTCCCAAAGTTGACGGTACTTGTCGCATGACTCTCGATGTCGGCCATGCTCGTCACGCCGCTCCTTGGTTTGTGCTCATTAGGTGGTTCCCAATGGATTGGCTTGCGTTGTTTCTTGTCGGCATCTACAACGCCAATGTAAACGCAAAGAGAAATAACAAGGGCGGCTGGAGGAAGGAGGGAAGAAAAGGAGAGGAAAGTAAGGGAGAGAGAAAAAAACCCTAATATGAAAATAAGTATACATTTGTCTTTTAAGTTTTTGATCTACCAGATAGCAAATTATCAAATACTAGTTTTGTGGAGTACAGCATAAATCAATCTACACCCAAAATAAATAGCATTTAGCATAAGGTTGACTCATTATATGGGCCAAATCTGGGTGTTGGGCCTTGTCCATATATAGTCCAAGCCCAATTCATGTATTCCAAAATTTACGAAACAACCCTTGGGCAGAACCAACCGCAACCACTAGTAAGACAGACCGTCTTCTCCTCTCCAGTCTCCGCTACCACCACTTGAATTGATTCTCTATCTCTCTCTCTGGGCGTTACGAAGCCCTCCGTTTCCGATCGTCTACTCCCTGGCCGCATAGAAACAAAAATGGACGAGCCGCCGATCTACCGTCTCCCTCAAGACACCCTCCACCAGATATTCTCCTCTCTCCCCCTCCGTCAGATCATGATCTGCCGCTCCGTCTCCAAGCCCTTCAATCAACTCCTCACCTCTCCCGGCTTCCTGCAGCTCATCTCCTCCCGATCCTCCCTCCACCTCCTCGCCCTCCGACCACCTCACTACCATCACCATCACCACGATCACCGCCACGCTGCATCCCCTCCCTGCCTCCACGTGTTCGAACCCGATCAGAACCAGTGGCTCAGATTCGGCCTCGATTTCCTCCCCTTCCGCTCTCTTCACCCCGTCGCCTCCTCTCTCGGTCTCGTCTACCTCTGGGGCGAGTCCTCATCAAACGACATGTCGTTTGGAGCCAACAAGTCTCTCGTCGTTTGCAATCCCTTGACTCGGCAGTTCCGAGTTCTGCCTCAGCTCGGCTCGGCCTGGTCGCGCCATGGCTCCGTCCTGGTCGACTCGGCGGCTAGCCGAGTCATGGTCCTCACCGAACTCGCCGCGCTCTACTTCTCCTCCTCCATTGGGTCCCACCAGTGGCTCAACTTCTCCTCCAACCTCCCTTCTAAGCCTCGAAGCCCGATCTTGGTCTCCGACTCGGTCTACGCCCTCTGCGACGTCGGATCGCCATGGCGGAGCCAATGGAAGCTCTTCTCCTGCGCGATCGAGAGGATGAAGAGTGGCTCCTCCTCGCAGACGTGGAACCGCCTCGAGCGGCACGAGTGGGGCGACGTCTTCGACATCCTGAAACGGCCGCGTTTGGTCCGGGGATCGAGGAATCGGATCCTGATGGTCGGAGGATTGAAGTCTTCATTCTCGCTCAACTCCTGCCCGACTATCCTGATCCTTAGGCTGGATTTGGGGAGGCTGGAGTGGGACGAGGCCGGTCGGATGCCAATCGAGATGTTCCGGTGCTTTCAGGAATCGAGCAAGTTCAAGGTGTTTGGCGGCGGCGATAGAGTTTGCTTCTCGGCCAAGCGAGTTGGTAGGCTGGCGCTGTGGGACGAGTGCTCAGGGAAAGCGGAGTGGCGGTGGATCGATGGCGTGCCGGGGAGCGGCGACGGGCTCTGCCGTGGGTTTGTTTTTGAGGCGAGGCTCACGGCATTGTGACAAACAGAGGTTGGTCAATGCAGTTCTACTTAGAATTTGAATAGACTGGACTTGCAATTGAAATTGTTGTTCATTTCGAATGATGTTGATCATGAGAGTTGAGAATCCAAATTTCTTTGTTAATTGATTACATGTTTTGCTTTATTTACAATTCACAAAAGAAGAAGGCAAGCAAATTCTGGCGATTTCCAAGCTGATTATGCCTAGAACCGGCGAAGAAATTGTTGTCGCAAAAGAATTTTGTAATCCGTATTTCTTCGTAAATGATTGTTACATGTTGTACTTTGTTTACATTTCCCAAAAGAAGGAAGAAACTTATTTGATGATTTCTTATTTATTGTTTAAGCTGACAGACTCTAGCTTGCTTTCAAGGGACAAGATAAATGATAAACATCAAGTTGAATTATGGACCTCTCATGATATTAGCTTGAAAGCTTGTCATCTCCTTCTTGTAATTACGTATCAAAGTGACACTTCGAGTTATTGATATTATTTCTTAGCTTTTGGATTCATCTTTATTGCCCTTTTCTTTTATTTCCAGAATTCGATTAGTAGGTTTGTGGTTGATCTTTGCTGTGGCTATATGATTCGGATCAGGTCTTGGTGAACTTATAAAGGGAAAAGGGAAGTAAAAACGTCTGAACAATTTGTAAATTTGACAAAGCTGTTTCCACCCACTTAGGATATCAAAGGATGTCATGTTAAAGATTCCATTATTTATGAAAGAATCAGTTACAAAATTTGCACTTTGACCTGCTCGGGTGGATCATTTTTGTGTCCTGATGTATGCGTACTTACAATCAGCTCTAATTTTTAGTTTGAATCTTGATCAGCCTCTCAGCTGCATATTGAGCTTTCTTTCTGTGAGTAGATAGCCGAGGTAATGTCCTTTGGAACTCTTTTCTTTGAAACCAATCTACTTGATGGCTTTTTGGCAGCTTGCTGTCTAATTGACCATCAAGCATTCAGAAATCACTTTAAGCAAGGCTCAGTCAGCAGTATGAGTGTGTAGCTTGTAATTTCTAAATGTAGTAATAAGATATTGAAGAATGTGTGTCTTTGGTGATGATTATATGAGATGGGACATCAATTATTTTCCCTGATGATGAGATGCCAAACAGCCCTTGTTAATAGGCCTCAGGATCCTTACATGAAGATGTTAGATGCTTCTCTTTATAGGTAATTTGCGATGCGTTATTGCCTTAGACTATTATTCTTAGTACTTTAACCAGTTTTGCCATCTTATGCTTTCTGTCATCTATGTTACACCTACTGTGGTGAGTGTTAACTTAAAATTTTATGTTGCTGTCAAAATAATAAAAAAAAAAAACTAAAAAAAAAAAAAAAATTCATGTTGTGTGAATTTTGTTCCCCTTTCACACTAAGGCTTCTGATAACACACTTAGGTCAGCCATGATCAGAAGATTTTCTGCAACACGAGAAGGTTTTTCAAGTCTCAAGGCATCGTCAATGAGGGCTATTTTCTGCTTGCATCATGATGTCAATAAAATGCAACTAAAAAACCATTTAGGGTTCTTGAACTGCTTAAGCATTAGTTTGTAACTTTGTAGGGTGAGCTACATCTGATCTGATTGAACTTTCATATGGACTTCCTCCTTCACAAAGAAAGCCGGTTACTTTAGTAGTTGATTCTGGATTGGAATCTTATATAGTATACGAACATAGAATCAAAATCCAGATTATAGTTGAGTTTGTAAACATCCCAAAATCCTTAGCTTGCTGCCATTTGCAATATATATATATATATATATATATATATATATATATATATATATTTGGTGTTTCAATTAGCGTGTGAAAAGGGAGTTGGTACTTCAAATTATAATTGCTACAATGTTTTCTCTCACAAAATTTGAACCAAAATGTCGTTAGAACTACAAAACATAGTTCTAATTGGACTCACAAACACCATAGTACATCTAGATATAGGCAGGTACTCTTTTTAATCTTGCTGTCTGTTGGAACTGGTGTGCAAGCTGCAGCATTCCTCTCTCTCTCTCTGTCTCTCTCTCTCTCTCTCGAATTTGGGGGTGAGGGATTCAAAATCTTTCCCTTTAGGTGGAGTTGAGTATAGTTTTTCAAACTCTTTCCCTTTAGGTGGAGTCGGGTATGGTTATAGTGTTAGACTATGCCTAAAACCACATTCCTTCTCTTTTTGGTATTCTGGATGAAACAAGTTTAACAAGTTTTAACAGCATAGGTCGTCTTAAGATAGATTCTTGCTTAGTTTTAACAAAATTGTTCGACCTCGTGTATGTTTGTTGGGAGTTTACGCAGAAAAGGAATTTTGGTCATCTAACTCTTCTGCACTTTTAATTGTAAAAATTAGTTTTTTTTTTCTTCTTTAGGAGTTTGTACAAATCCGATTTACATATGAAGATTGATGAAAAAGACAGTTCTTACTAGGTCCTTGGTTTTTTGCAACAATGTAAATAAACAAAACACATAGTGAGTTGCTGCAGGCGCATTTTCAGCAGGCATAAATGCGTTAAGCAAGCATGTTCTCACTTAGATCTGCAAATTACCAATGGAGGTAACCGAGAAAAAAGTAAAAAAGGTATCTAGTTTTCTCATGTTATAGTCATGGATATCATCTTAGTTCACATAAAAGTTACTAGATCAAAAGGAGCTATTTGTCCCTTTTGCCTGCTGAAGTGCATTTTTCATTTGTTAGTTTCAGTTCAAAGATACTCGCATGTGCTAGATCTTATTGAATTTAGGAATAATTAACTAGTTAAGCATCATTAATTAGTTATATAAGTTTTTTAGAGTCCAAAAAGAAGCTGCAGCATCTCTAGAAATGGTTCATAAGGGTAATAAAAAAAAGTACACATTGTCATGTAAATTTCAGTACAATAATTGAACTCATCCATCTGAGGTTCTTTTTGCATCATGAAATTTTTTATGCTTATTGAAGATAACAAATGGATAAAAAATAAGAATTACAGAAAATGGGTTTTTTGTAATCTATGAAGAAAATGCATTTTCTGTCTGTCCCTTTAAACCCTGCAAAATCATCAAAAACACATTAAGAATCGGCAAAGATAGCAAGAGTGAGACATTGTAACCTTATCAGAGTGATGAAGTCAGTACTTCTGGTAAGAGACATTGATAACTCCGGAAGCTGGATCTGCAATGGAAGAGAGAGCTTCTATTGACAAATCAATGGTACCCCTGCATGACTCAGGTTTACAGTAGTCAACAATCTTGACAACAACAGAGCCTTCCAGGCAAGGCATTGGGGTGCCCAAGTTTGTTCCGCTGAGACACGTTACTTCGTACATTTGCCCACATGCTTCTCCGCCATTATAAAACGCATCACTCGCTGCAGCTATCATCACCCCTTGGTCCTCAAAACCGTAGCAACTTGAAGCTGCAAAATTGAAGAAAAAAAACTTGTTACATTCTCTAATATCCTATAATTTTGGCTGATGAAAATATAGTATAGAATTGGCGAAACTTGTTCTCAAGATGTTTACGTTGCTAGGGAGGAGTGTTGTAAGTGGCAGTGCCAGTATCTTGGGCGTAAGCCAACGAAATGAAGTTCAAATTCAAACACATTGCAGCAATGGTTACAAAAACAAAGAATTGAAATTGCAGCATTGCCATGGTTTTCCTAAAGTTTGGCAACAAAATATGGAAAAGATAGCAAAGAGCTTTTTAGGAGATTAACCCCCTACAGGTGAGTTTAGTGTTTCTTTTACCATGTAGTTATGCGGAGAACATGTATTTATAAAAAGCTGTAACACACTTACTAACCATAAGTTAGTCCTACATTTAGTTACGTCCAATGTACATAAGAATATATTTTGCCATTCTTAAGAGTTTATTGATAGTGATATTGATTACAATGTGATTTTATTTTTTTTCCCAGTTACAATATCTTCAAATGGTCGGCTTTGCCGGCTTAAGGAGTTATAACAAGAAGCATATGCTTAAATACGTTATAATGCAGTGATCAAATGGCATGAATTTCTGCCTGCATTCTACATTAACACATTAATTGAAGATTTATGCTTGAAATATCGTGCAACATTTTACTTTTGGTCTCTAAACTGTACAATTTGTTACATTTTCATTGTCAAACTTTATATGTGACATATAATGCCCTACACTATGCAACAGGTTCCCTGTTGACCTTAAAACTTTAAAACAACTTTATACTATGTAATTAGTCTCATTTTGACTCTCAAACTTTTAAAGATGGCATATGACAATCCTGACTATGCAACTTATTCCTTTTTGATACTTCCGTTACTAAATTAGTTAAATATTAACAGGTTGATTCTCACTTAATTGTTTAATAAATGGCTTTTTAGACAAATTTTATTTACAAGAGAATGGTTGCCTTTACTCATGTCCTTTTTACATTTAAACCCTAAAATCACAATTTTTGGATTGTGGAATATTGTGCTTGGCATGAATTTGGTTATCAGCACAATGCATGTTTTTGTGAGAGGTGAGGTGATATATATATATATATATATATATATATATATATATATATTGTTGCATTAATTATATATTTTAATTGACAAATTGAATTATGAATTGCGAATTTGGTTTGTTTTAATATATATTTAATATGCTATTTTTCATCTTTCCTCTTGAAGTGCTTAATATGATTTTGCAGCATATACAAGTATTTAATTATTTTATATCACAGTGAAATTGGTTCATGTTTTCAGGTTGTGTTTTTTTTTTTTCCTTGATTTGTTTATAATGTATTTTTCATATAATTACTTCATGAGGAAAAATTTTTTTTACCGCCATACTGTAAAACATATTCATTTAAGTAGAAAAAATTGGTAAAACTTTTATTAAAAATTATAAAAAGAAAGAAAATATAGTAACTTTTATTAAAAATTATTAAAAAAAGAAAAGATAGTAAAACTTATCTAATGAAGAAATAAATTTAGGGATTTTATCTCCAAAATATATGTTGAAAACAAATTTAGAGGTAAAAGATCAAAATGATCACGCATTTTAGTCTATCAATATTTAACGGATTTAATAAGTAAATAGTCAAAATAGGACAAGTTGTATAATTTAGAGTACTCTTTGTTATATTTTAAAGTTTAGGGTCCAAAATTAAATAAATTGCATAGTTTAAACCTATAATTTATCACGTTTTAAAGTTTAAGGATTAAAATAAAATAAGTTGCATAATTATGCTAAAAGTGAAATTTATCCTTTTTTTTTCCCAATCTGGTTCTTTCTTGCCGTTCGACCGACATCTGAAGAGTACAATTTTGTACTCAATGACTCTTTGATTAACGATGATTTTTTATTGTTGTATAATGCTTTTGGTGGTAGTAAAAAAACAACAACTAATTAAGTCTTCTCTAGTAATCGGCCAATCCATTTTATTAACATTTTCATTTGTATTTTTTATTTATCAATATTTTATTGGCATCCTAGATGCAAGATAGTTAGATTATAGGGATTAACCTAGTTGTAACGTTTTGTCTGAGCTCGATATGATTTGCTCGCTCTCATCATATGTTAAGAAGTTAATTAATGTTCTTAATTGTAATTGTCTTTTGATATTACAATCTCAAAAGGAATTCTAATAAATACTTTTCTTTTTATAAATTTACTCCACTAAAGTAATTGCTCTCAAAATTCATACCTACATAGATATTTCTCTTTCAGATGGCATTCTTAACAATTATATTTTTACTTAAATACTTTTTTTTTTAATTTGCTCATGCTAACAAAATTTTTCTCATTTTTTTCTTTTCACTTTTCTGAAGGCATTTTTCAACTATTGTGTCTTTTGTAGTACCTCGTAATTAAGTTTTTATCTAGCTTACTTTTTCTTCTTTTTTTTTTTTTCAAACATGTTCTACTTGTCTATGCACACATATATTTAACTAAAAAACATGTTTTGATTAAAATGCACATTTTAGTCCATTTGCTTTTTTTTTTTTTGGTTATTTTAAAATACTATGTTTATAAATATGTCTTATTAAGTTGTTTTTTCTAACTTGTTCCTATTAAAGTGGTTTTTATCAAATGTTAGACTACTTATTTTGTTTTTTTTCTGAAAATGGATTTTTTTAATGTGACACTTACAAGTGTAGTTTTCATAATTGCATGACTTTTTCCTTCAAATTTGTTCACATTTATATATCTCAAATTTTGACTACTACAAGTATGGGATATTGTAGAACAAGCATAGGATCTTCACTTTTTTTTTTTTGGCCAACTCAAACCCTTGTCAAGCATAGGACAGTAAGATTGGATCCACTTGTCTATCACTACAAGAAAAAGCATGCATAAATGATGCCATATTTTATGGATGCTGCTTGCACGTTAGTTAACATATTAAAATACTGATGCCACCATGAAAGCCACCATGAAAAAGTAGCGCCGTTGCTTTAAAAGTTGGGGCTGACACCAGCTTTTGATCTTAGTGATGCCAGTTGACATTGGCAGATAAGGGCGTGCAGCATTCCAATCTAGGGGATAGCTAGGGCTGACAATATTCATGCTTGTTTTGTATTTTTGTCAATATATTTACAGCATGATATATTTAGGCCAAACACAAACACGACACAATTAATAAATGTGTTAGAAATGCAAACACGAACACGACCAGCCTATGGCACGCATAACGCGGTACGACACAATTAACACGAGTACTAAACAGGTTGTGACGGGTTGACACGATAACAATGCGCATATAACACGTTTATAACCAGTGAACTAAAAATTAAAAAAAATTTAAAAAAATTTAAAAAGAGCCAATAAAGAAAATTAACAAAAACACAATATCTAATTAATGCTAACCTATTACAAATAGTTTAAATATTTTTATTTTTAAGTTTAAATGTGTTATAAACAGGCTGGTCATGTCGTGTCGTATCGACACGTTTACGGTCCGTTTAATTAAACATGTTAAGGCGTGTTGGACGTGTTAGCACGAATCCAACCCGTTTGTTTTCGTGTTATTCGTGCCACATTATGACCCAATTAATAAAAATGCAGTCCAAACCTATTTATCTCGTATCGTTTTTGTATCGTGTTATCGTACCGTGTCTGAAATTACCGGCCCTAGGAATAGCTGGCTCGCTTTGACCAAGGAAATCTCGACGCCATCTAATAATGGCTTCAAAATTTGAAGCCTGAAAATTAGATTTCCCCCTTAAACGAAAAAAAAAATTTAAAAATTTTCGATGCTACATGGTGTTTGGAATGGAAATTCAAAAACCAAAAAAATTAGTTTTTAATTTGCCAATGCTATGTGACATTAGTATGGTGAGGAAATAAAAAAATAAACTTACTAACGCCAAACAGCATTGGGAAGTTCTAAGAAAACCTTGAATAAAACTTCCCCTTTCTAGTTTATCTCCATCATCAGCCTGGGTAAATTTCTCATGTCCCCCTCTTTTTTTCTCTTTTATTCATCAATCTTATTTTAGGCTCTTGTAATCTTTGTAAAAAAAATTTAAGGACACTCTTTATTTTTTTTTCTTCATTTTTATCTACTGTTTTGTTAATATTAGATATTTTGTTTTTTTTCTTTTTAATTTTTTCTTCTAGTCCTTGGAGACTATCGCTCCACTGTTGATTACCAACCACCGCCTTCTCCAATCGTAGGGCGTCGCGTTTTGCCGCTGCCACCACCTATCTTTGGCTTCAAGAGCTTGGCATTTTTTGGTTTCTTAGGCTTTTAGTTTTGTCTTAGTTTTTTTAAATTTCTTATTTTAATGATGAATTTCTAGAAAAAAGATAGTTCTTAGTTTGGAAATTTAAAGAGAAAAAACCAATTGAGAGAAAATTTATGTTTAATATATAAATTTTATGTTTTGGCTTTTGTTTTATTTTGATGATTAGTTTTGTTTGGATTTGTTTTGATGATTCGTTAGGTTATGTAGAAAATTATGTAATAAGTTTGATGTTTACTTTTTTTATGAATATGTGAGGATGATAAATAAAGTTGGTGCTTAAGTGGATTAGTGATAAGAGAAATATTTTGGTTTTTGTTTTTTTTTTTTATTTTGAAAATTAGTTTTTGTTTTGGGTTTATTTTGATGATTAGTTGGGTTATGGACAAAATTTTGTAGTATGTTTGATGCTTACTTTTTTCATAAATAGGTGAGGATGATAAATAAAGTTGGTGTTTGTAAGGGTTGACGATAAGAGAAATGTTGTGCTTTGATCATAATTTGATGAATGATAAATAAAACTTTTTTTTTTGAACTTGCATAAATAAACCTTTTGTTGTATTTGTTCAGTTGTGGAAAAATACTTTTAGGAAACATTTTGCTTTTTCATGTTAATTAGTAAAGTGTAAATAAATAAAATACTAATTAATTAATTTTTTTATAGTAAGTGATTAATGCATAAAGATATAAAAACAAAATATTGATTTTGTAAGAGTGATTACATAATAATTACTCAAAATAATTATAACATGGTTTATGAGTAATTAATAATTTAAGATGGTACATTTGATAATAAATTTAATAATTATAAATTAAATTATTAATAGTATAATTAAAAGATAAAAAGTTTTGATGTAAATTTAATAAGGTCTTAAAGTAATTATTAGATAAAGATGTTGTAAAAGGCTTTGATATAATTTAATAAGTAAATAAATCTACAAGTTTAGCTATTAAATTAGATAGTTAAACAATTATAAAAATGTGAATGAAAGTTTGAAAGACTATATGTAAAATTTGTTAACATAATTTAATAAAAGAAAAAGAGTTTGTGAAAAATTATAAAAAATGTATACTTTCTTTTAAAAAAAAATAACTTTTAAAGAATTAGTAAAAAGAGGTGCAAAATACTTTAATAATTTTGGATTACTCTTGGTAAAATTGTTACTAACATTAAATCTACATGTCAACATAATACTTAACCTCTCACAAATTGTACGTGCATACTACTTGTGACTTTAATCTATCAAAAGCAATCATAAATTGTATGTGCATACTATTTATGATTTTAATTAATTTTTAAAGAAAATTACATGTTACACCACACTTTAAAAAAAATGCGTCTTTTAAGGGCAAAATTTCATTTCAAATCAAATAAACGCATGCTGAAAAATAGTCACAAATGACTACTATATTAAAGGGAGTTCGACCCTACACACTAATTGCACCCCCAATGGTGAAGATAGATGAAGCACAAGGACGAAACAAAGTGTTGAGACCTAAAAGAAAAAAGTTTCTCAACACATAAAAATCGAGCACAACCAAAGCTCATTAGCGAGAACCGCTAAGATCAATAGATAAAATAAGTTGATAGAGACGAAACCATAAGTACTAGGACATGAGTGATTATCAACACATATACACCCCATTGATTACCAACTCAAATGAGTGAGACATACAAACAAAGTTGGTAGGTGGAAATACCACCTCCATTGTTGCAAATCAACTTTTACTTGGTAGAAAAAACATTGTCATTATTAAATTAAAAAACTTAATGACCACAAGACAATAAGTAATAAGTTGACCAACATGATCATAGAGGACAAATTGATGAGGACTCACACAACTCCACCACCAAAAAGTGCCAACATGACATTGACGAAGACCTACAAGGCTCCACCACTGATAAGCGCCATCACTACACTGGCAAAGATCCACACAATTTTACTAATAAGAAACATTGCCACGACATCATCAAAGGCCCATGCAACTCCACCCTCAAAAAGCACCACCACGATGTCAACAAAGATAATTAGAAATTTGTTGTACAAAATGATGACAACCAAAACAATGATCACGACCAAAACTCGGCCCTTCCTATTCGTTCGCTATGACCATGAAGTTAACACCATCACCATTCTTATTGTGTTGGAAAAATCGATTCAGTGACATGGTAAAATTTTTAAAAAAATTTATCAAATCACTAGGAACTAACTCATGATGCAAACAATAAATAATCTAATTTAATGTACCAATTGGAGAAGAGAAACAACACTTTTGACTGAATAATTGTTCAAGATAAATCTCTATTGTTAAACCTTAAATGCTATTATCTTCTTTTAGATCATTGAGTGTGTGCGCACAACTCATTAAATCTCCACCACAGCTACAATTATGTGCTAGAGGAACTATGAACACTAAAGGAAAGTGGTCAAAGTTCTGCTCTCTAATTTGCACTATAGCAGTCTAAGAATAATTGAAGACCCTAGATCTCTATTTATAGAGTTAGTTGGAGGAGGTAGAAGTCTATCAGATTGAAGAGAGAATTTTTTTTTTCTTTCCTCTCTATACAATTAGTGCCACCTTCATTGGGCCTTATCCTTGTGTTGCACACCCAACACAGATAGAGGAGAATTCAAATTCAGCAAATCACATTGTAGGATATTTGTGATTAAATGCATCATCTAGAATAATTCATATTCAAATAATTCTATTTAAATTAGTATTTAATTATCAACAATAATTATCTAATTTAAATAATTGTGAACAATTATTCTTTCTCTCAATTCAAATACTATCAGGATTTAAATTAATTTTTCAAATACAAATTTAAATAATTAATTATCAAAATCTCAACAATTAAATTTGAATAAATGCTATTTTGAAATTGATTAATTAAATAATCAATTCCAGAATTACTCTCAAGTAGGCACTCACAGTCTAGTAGGGCTGGGCCATGCACCACACATAATCTAACTATACTGTTAGGCTTGCACACTAACAGGTCCAATAACCTATCTGGCATAACATTCTGTGCTACCTGTGGTAATCCAAACTTTCCCGATCTATTAGAAAGGAATTCGTGAGCTAGCATTAGGACCCGATGGACATATATTATGAAGCTCCAATTATAATAGTTAAATTAATCCCCAATTAATTATTCGTTTAATTATTAACTTTAGTGTCACTCTACTATAGACCTTATACCGTATTATGAGACTCCTAAAATATAAGTCTCGTCTATGACCTTTCATATTATGTATATCCCTATAGGTTACCCATAATAGGATAAAAGACTTAGCTCCGTTTTACTTTTTGATTATTTTATTTCAAAGTTCCATTATTGTACTGTTGGAAAATTCATCGCTTTTATAATACATACAAAAGGAACATCATTTGGTTAACATATATATCCAGATGACTAAGGCCTTGTGATATTTTCCAATACCCAAATAATGTATTTAAAGGACAACATTGACTCTTTATTAGAGAGCTATGGACTCCATATTTATAGATTATGTTCTCCAACATATTTACAATGGAGCTTTCATTCATTAAAACTCTTGTCTTTGGCATATCAAAAGATACACTCTATAAACATGGAGTCATGAATCTATTTCGGGATTAAGATGACACATAAGTGATTATAAAAAAGAATGGATTTATGTTAAATAGAATTATTATGAAATCAATTTAACTTTAGGTCCAGTCTAGTATGTAATCACCATTAGGTCTACTACATCATTGTGCTATCATGGATGACTAAGATAAACCACCTCCCTATTAGACATAAATCCCTATTACAATCTTTTCATATATAGAGTGCCCAGCTCTATATATAGACAGTGGGCTATATAATTTTGACTATTAGTCTTCGAATCAGATCTTCTCATATATAAACTCCATATATGCTCAATTCCAAGATTTAGTTCTCTTAGTCACGGATCACATGTTTGCTAATATACAGTCATTGAAATGAAAGTAATATGAAGACCATTATTGATACATGAAATATTTGAATCATTATTTATTTCGCCAAAAATGTCATAAATACAACTAAAGTATTTATTCATTAAGGTACCGATCCTAACACATTGTCGGGCCAAGAGCTCCATCTCTAGGCCTAGAGGTCCGACAGCACGCTAGACTTTAGCCTCAAAAAAGAGAGGAAAGTGACACTAAGAAAAAGAATGAAACCCTATGAGAGAGAGAAGATAGACATAGTGGTGATTTTATTTTTATTTATTTCAAAAAATGTGTTTATTTATATCATATTAAAAAAATTATAACACTCTATAACTCATATTATTTAATTAAAATAATTAGTACGAGTTGTTTAAATCTTTTTTTAACCACTTCAAATAGATAAATTTTAACACTCTCAATTGTCTCTTCCTCTTTCTTTCTTTTCTATCTAAATATTTTTTAATGGCATAGTAACATTCAAATCTAAATGCATTTATCAAAAGAAAGTTTTAAAAGATGACGTTTATGAAGGTTTTCCTAATATTTATTTCCTTTTCTAATAGGCCATTTGGGAATGTGGTTTGAACGAAAATTAGTTTGAAATTTAAATTATATCGAGAGAAAACATTATAACAAAGTAGCTTTGAATCACATTGTGGTTTGAGCTATGTTGTTAAAGGCACAATATAAGTATATTTCCCTCCTAATAAAAGCAGCTGCATTTGGGTTTTGCCTATACCACCCTTAAAATGATAATTAGAAGTAATGAGGGAAACAAATCAAACTAATAAACGAATAAAAATTGATAGGTCAAGTTCTAAAAATAGTTAATAAATAGGCCAATAAAATTATAAATCAGGTTAAATAAATAATTGAATGTCAAAAATATTCCTACTTATATACTCTTTCTCTCAGCTTGCTTCTACTTTGTCTCTCTCTTCTCCAATTCTCTCTCCATAGAATAGATAATAAACAATACCTTCTCTCATCTAACTTTCTTTTTCTTGGGACAATTGTCAATGAAATAGAAAATAATCAATCAAGTAGAAAATTGTCCTACACAAAAGCAAATCAAAGTCAAAGGAATCGATTTTAAGCCAAACATAATCCATTTCTATAGAAACTTAATTCAACAAAGCACATCTCAGAACAAAATATGTTAACAAATTAGAGCAAATTATAGTTAATGAGGTTACTATAGCTACCATTCAAATTCAAGCACTTTTGATGCCCATGAATTGTTGCCTTACATCACTAGTTTCTCCCGAGGGCATGGTATGGACGACCATAGGCAAAAGAGAATAAACTAGTTTAGTTATGATCTGAGTAGGCTTGTAATATAATAGGGAACTAATATAAATCACAAACATTCAAAATTTTTGTTAACATAAAGTAGTCATTAGGCTTAACCAAGAGTCAATATAGCAATGAAGGGAATCAAATGAATGAGTTGGTCACCGTCGCCAGAAAAGGAGCTTGTGAGAGGTTAATAGTCTTCTGACAAATTTGTTAGACGATGAAGTTGATAAAATTCATTGCTCAGGAAATCACTCTGAAGAAAGAAAACAAAACTGATAGGGCCGGGAGGAAGACAGATCACTATCGTAGTTGCTCCTTTGTCACAAGGATGAGGAAATCGAGGAACAAGGTGTTGGGTTCTGATTTGGAGAAAACCAAATCGATCAAAGGTCCATCCTTTAGGCTAAGTGTATCTACAACCTAAATTGTATATTAATTCAAGCAAGCACAATTACATAGATGATCTTTGAAAGCTCGAAGTGTTCATTCTGGTTGATAGGAACAAGTACCACCAAAGGAATTCAGTCTGCCTCGTCTTTATGGTCGTTGTGATTAAAGCATTCGTTTTGCTCAAGAGACCAGCCAAATCAAAGCTAGTAATTGTCCTGTCATGCCTCGGAGTACGAGAAGTGACGTGGCATATTAATTAATTTAATTAAGTGAAGATTTTAGTTAAAACTTGGGTTATATAATTAAAATTTATTAATAAAAATATGATAATTTAAAAACCTTTTATTTAAAGCAGGCAATTATAATAATTAAACAAATAAAAATCAAAAGTAGACAATGAGAAAATAAATAAGTAACAAAAATAAACGAAAATGGGTCCCACTGAACCACATTTTGTGCACACACATAGTACTGACAATATTAAAACACAACTATAGTCCAAAATAAAAGAGAAAGTTAAGATTATACATGCCTTGAACTATTTGTATTACAACCTACCCAAATCTTCTACTGCTCGCAAGCTCGGTCAACGGTTCTTCTCCGATCCTAAGCTGATATTCACCTAAAGGGGAAGGACTTTAAAACAAGTAAAATGTGAGCGAAAGGCTTAGTAGGACTATATATTTTAAAACATTTAATTCTGAAAAGGAAATTTCATTTATCAAGTAAATGTTTAGAGAATGAACTAGAATGAATAAATAGATAAATAAATAAATGCATAAATAAGAATCCA
The DNA here is from genome assembly GCA_946598075.1 of Artocarpus hirsutus. Classification (NCBI taxonomy): domain Eukaryota; kingdom Viridiplantae; phylum Streptophyta; class Magnoliopsida; order Rosales; family Moraceae; genus Artocarpus; species Artocarpus hirsutus. Next base: position 22,645 of record CAMOHE010026075.1, on the reverse strand, counting down.
ATAAAGACTTATCTTACCAAAACAATTTTATAGGTCGACTAGAAAGAATAACATTTTCTTTTCCTAGGCAAACCATACATATTACACTACCGTAGTAGCCCAGCTGGGTTTCGGGACCTGCCCTCAAGGTCGCACTCTACACGACCCGATCTCTGATATGGCATCATGCCCTTAAATATAATTATATATATCTTTGTATGATTATTAAAATCTCTTTTTACCAAATATAACCATTTACATTTATTATGAGGTTTATTATAAAAACCACATCAATTCTACTATTTATAAAGACATTCAATAAAAAATCCTCTTTTAATCAGTTATTGAAAACATTTTGATAAAATCCTTTTTAGGCCAAAAATCATTTTAAAACTAGGTTACCGAGAAAGAGGGGTAGAAGTCCTACCTTAATACTCGTACCGGTATCCCACGCCATAATCTCAGTCCGCTATACGTTAGCTCCATGAATCCACGAACAACCCTAAATGTATAGTAACTTAGTTTATTAGTATCTAACTTGAGATATCCTATAATACTAAATCATCTCATGGTGTTCTAGTGTGCCATTTAAGTTTATAAAATCATTTTACAAGATCAGAATTTCAATCGAGGTTCAAAATGATAAAAACGGGTGAAAAATCATAAAATTTCCACCCTGTCGGTCGCCTTGGTTCGGCCTGCCGGACGGATGAATTTGGCCTGCTGAACCCTTTGAACCTTGGCCTGCCGATCTAGAAAAGTTCTAGAATTTTCCAAGCACGAGAATTTAGCCTCCCGAGCCTAAATCTCCATTTTAACCTCTTTTTTTTCAATTATCAAGCATGGATAATGATCATAATTGATAGAAAAACATAGTGGATTATTTTTTAATGCATTAAAACAAGTTTTAAACAAAATTTTCAAATAAATCTGACAATAGAGAAAAATAGAGAAAAATAAAAAATCTTGATTTAGATCCGTTTTTGATCAAACAAAGCTTAAATCCTAGTTGTTCTAAGTTCCTCTAACCTAGATTCATAGTATTCTAGGCTTAAAAAAGCTTAAATTTTAAAATGCAAGAAAAATTGAAAAGTTTAAAAAGTTTTAAAAATTTGAAAACTAACCTTAGATTAAGCTTTGAATCATGCTTTTGGTTGCTTAATCACGTTCCTGAGCTTCTATTCCATGAAACCAAACCTTGAGCATGAATTTTTTATTCAAAATTTGAAAGAAAGAAGAGAGAAAAGGAGAGACAGAGAAGAGAGAGAGATGCATAGGAGAGAGAGTGAAAGAGAGATTGAACGAGAATCAGGGAGAGAAAGAGAGGGGAGATATAAATAAAGGAAGGAAGAAACTGTTAGCTGCACAAAACCATGTACAGCGGCACACTAGTTTCAAATGGGGCCTATTTGATATTTGTCAAATTGTTTTGTTTCAAAATTCAAAATAACAAATAAAATAATTTACAGTAATTAAAAATCATCAAAATAATAAAAAATAACATAAATTTTAGAATTTCCACAAAATGTTTAAATTGAGTTTAAAATACTCATTATGGCACATTAATTCACCATGTTACTCACTAATAACATTTAATTAATTTCGGGGCGTTACAACTCTCTATCCCTAAAAGAAATTTCGTCCTCGAAATTTACAGATCGATTCAAAAACAAAATAAATGCGGATACAACTCCCACATATTAGACTCTGATTCCCAAGTGGCTTCACCAACCTTGTGATGCTACCACACGACCTTAACTAATGGGATCTTACGATGGCACAAGCTGATCACTTTACGGTCGATGATTTGGATCGGCACTTCCTTATACGTCGTGTCTTCCTAAATCTGTTTGTCCTGGAATAAGACAATCTTGTCCTGCTCAGGCGGACACTTCCGAAGCATTGACATGTGGAATACGTAGTGAACATGCGAAAGTTTCAAAGGAAGGTTGAGTCGATAAGCAACCACACTCACGTGTTGAGTAATTTCGAACTGTCCAACATATCTTGGCACGAGTTTACCACTTATTCCAAATTACGAGATGCCCTTGCGAGGCAATACCTTCAAAAGAACAAAGTCTCCTACCTTAAATTCCAAGGGTCGACGTCTTCTATCAGCGTAACTTTTCTGCCGACTCTATGCTGCTTTTAATCGATCCCGAATTACGGCGACCTTCTCATTACTATCGCAAATCTCTTCTGGTCCAAGAATAACTCTATCTTCTGGCTCAGCTTAACACACTAGTGACCGACATGTACGTCCATATAGTGCTTCGAACGGTGCCATGCCAATACTTGATTAATAGCTGTTGTTGTATGCAAACTCCGCTAGATGCAAATATTTCTTCCAACTCCTGCTAAAGTCCAATGCGCAAGCACGTAACATATCTTCAAGGATCTGAATAACCTGTGCATATTGCCCGTCGGTCTAAGGATGAAATGCCGTACTGAAATTCAAATCTATACCCAAAGCCTCCTAAAAGCTTCTCTAATACTTGGCATTGAACTTGGTGTCTCTATCTGAGGTAATGGATAAAGGAACTTCGTGCAATCTTACTATGTTTTGCATATACAATTCCCCTAGAACTCTCCTCGAACAAGTCAACCTAAACGGAATGAAATGAGTAGACTTTGTTAACCTATCGACCACGACCCAAATCGCTTCATGTCTTTGCTCTGTTCTTGGCAATTCGATAAGAAAATCCATCGTCACATGCTCCTATTTCCACCCTGGATAAGGAAGTGGCTGAAGCTGACCTGCTAGCTTCTGATGCTCAAGTCGTACACTTGGGCACGTATTCCTGGATATCCTTCTTTATATCTCTCCACCAATATTGTATCTTCAAATCATGATACATCTTCGTACTCCCCGAATGAATGGCAAACTGAGACTTGTGAGCTTCGTCCATAATAGCCTTTGTTACTTTCGTGATTGTTGGAACTGCTAGGCACTCCCTAAAGTACAACAATCCATCTGCATGTATTCTCCATTCTTCAAACTACTCTCCGTTCTGAATTTGCGTCCAGATCCCCTAAAGGTGCTGGTCTCGCCACTGATTTTGCTTCACCATCTGAACAAGAGCCGGAGCCATCTCCATATGGTACACCAAAATGCGATCGTAGTCTTCATGATACTGTAGCCTGAACTCACTCACTGTTGCATCTCTTTTTCAATCTTCAAGAGCCAAACATGCAAGTATCCCTGAAGACTTCCGACTGAGCTCATCCTCGACTACATTAGCTTTCCCGGGATGGTACTGTAGCGTGAAATCATAATCCTCTATTTATTCCATCCACCTTTACTACCTCAAGTTCAAATCCCTTTGAGTAAACAAATACTTCAAACTCTTGTGGTCGGAGAAAACCTAAAATGTTGCCCGATACAAATAACATCTCCAGGTCTTCAGCGCGTGAATCATTGCTATAAGCTCCAAATCATGAGTAAGGTAATTTCGCTCGTGGGGTCGTAGCTGCCTCGATCCATACATTATCACGCGTCCATGTTGCATTAACACGCATCCAAGCCTGCGTCCTGAGGCATCTGTATAAACTTCGTATGGCTCATCGCTGTTGGGAATGATCAACACTGGAGCTGAGGTCAACTGATTCTTTAGTTCTTGAAAAGCGAGCTCATATTCTTCGTCCCACTCGAATCTGACATTCTTCCTTATCAATCTTGTCAACGGTGCTGCTATCTTCGAGAAATCCTTTACAAACTTTCCATAATACCCTACAAGTCCCAAGAAGCTAAGGATTTTTGCCACATTTCGCCGTTCCCATTCCACTATGGCTTCTACCTTAGATGGATCCACTGAAATACCATGTTCAAAGATGACATGACCTAGAAACTTAACTTCTGTTAACCAAAACTCACACTTTTCTTTCTTGGCATATAGCTAATCTTCCCGTAGAGTCTAAAGCACGATTCTGAGATGCTGCTCATGCTCCTCCCAAGTCTTAGAATAAACTAGAATATCGTCAATAAACACATCACGAACTGATCCAAATAAGGCCTAAATATCCTGTTCATCAAATCCATGAAGGCTGCCAGAGCGTTCGTCAATCCAAATGGCATCACCAAAAACTCAAAATGTCCATATCGGGTCTTCAAAGCTATCTTGGAAATATCTTCTTCCTTAATCCTGAGTTGATAGTACCTTGACCTTAAGTCTATCTTTGAGAAGTACCGCGAACCTCCCAACTGATCAAACAACTCATCAATCCTCGATAAAGGATACTTATTCTTTACTATAACCCAATTCTGCTGTCGATAATCTATACATAGCCTGAGGGTTCCATCATATTTTTTTGCAAGCAAAACCGATGCTCCCCACAATGATGTACTATTTCAGATGTATCCCTTATCAGCAAGCTTCAAAAGCTACTTTCTGAGTTCTTTCATCTTTGCCGGTGCCATCCGATAAGGCGCTACAGAAATCGATGCTATTCTTGGAAGTAATTCAATACCAAATTTGATCTCCCGATACGGTGGTAATCCTGGTAGTTTGTCGGGAAAGACATCTTCGAATTCATCTACCATTGAAATTGTTGTGTTTCTTTCAAGGCGTTGGACTCTCCTTCTAGGTTCATGACGAAGGCATAACAAGCTGCATTCTTTCACCCTCTGAGACAAGCCCTTACGAGATGCTCACTCATTAATCGATCACCACCTCCTTGGTAAGTGATCGCCGTCCCTCTATCAGACACTAGGGTTACTTTCCTAAGTTAGTAGTCTACCACTGCATTATACTTGGACAACCAGTCTATACCTAGGATTACATCATATGAACTCATGGGGATTACAATCAAATCACTTCTCAAAGCCTCATCCCTAATCTTTATTTTACAGGCTCTACATATACAATTTACATACACTCGCCCCAAGGGCAAAGCCATAATAAAGGTTCATCAAATTCTACTATTTTTAATCCCAAGGCATGTATAAAAGAGCTCGAAATGAGAGAATGAGTAGCACCAGTATCAAATAACAAGTGAGCAAAAGACTGAGAAACCATAATCATACCATCGACAACCGCATTATTGGTCTGGGAATCTAAATTTCTTGATGTCACCGTGTGAACTTACGCTAGAGCCTTTCCTTTTCCTTTACCAACATTGCTAGGTCCTGGGTTAGTCGGCTGATACTGCGGCGATGGAGGCGACTACACACTAGCTGTACTCAGTGCTCAACACTGAGGGACATTACACTGAAAGTTCTACGGTTGGTGTCCTTATGCTATATATGGTAGTTGCTGAGGAGAAAACTGATGGAACTGAAGTTGAGGGTACTGCTAAGGCTGAGGTAGAGTCTGAGGCTGAGGTTGGTAACTAGCTCCTTCTCCGGTCTGAAGTCCTAAGCGAGCACTCTTGATCGGGCAATTCCTCTTTATGGGTCCCGGTTGCTAGCAATAGTGACAATAGAAGCTGTAGGGGTTGTTGCGCCCACTGTTGGATGAACTGCTACTGCCACTATTTACGCCACCCTGTTTGTTCTTTCTCAGAGTTGGTCAACTATTGGTGCTCTTATTGTCGCTCCTCTGTGGTCCTCCTGACGTCTTGGCTCGATTCTCATAGTACTGTGTGTAATCATTTTACACTGATATTACTGATAACACAAGCTCTCCAAAGTTCCTAATTCGCAAGGTAACCACCTGCCGTCGGATAAGGGCTTTGAGTCTTTCCTAGAATTTGATGCACTTCTCATGCTCCGATGCCACTGCAGATGGAGCAAACCTGGCCAATTTATTGAACTTCGTCTCATACTCCTGAACAACATATCACCTTATTGCAACCTATAGAATTCTGTCGCCTTTTGGTCCCTGTATCCCTGCGAAAAGTACCAATTGTAAAACAGCTCTTCATACCTATCCCAACTGATGTTACCATTGTTTTTCAAGTGCTTTGCTTGCTTCCACTAAGTATTAGCACCACCTTCGAACTTGTATACTGTAAATTCTACACGATACTCTGCTGGCACGCCAAGAGTATCTAGATACTTCACGATCAAATCTAGCCAATATTCCTTCACTTGCAGGTCCTGAGTTCCATCGAAAGTCGGTACAGATGCATGTTGAAATTTCTTAAAGTACAAATGTTGACGACTAGCCTCGAAATCATTCAGTCTTGCCCTAGCTGCCATCTGTCAGAATACAGCAAACTTGGTCATCATCATGCCCTCATCATTTTGAACTTGGCGTCAGCTGTCGATCGACGTCTAGTGCCATTCTCTCACTTCTGAAAAAAAAAATTTGGACTGTCAGTGGTATTTCATTGTCATACCTATGTGTGCATAATTTTCAAGGTTCATAACCTTGAGCTCTGATACCATTCTGTCATGCCTCGGAGTACGAGAGGTGACGTGGCAAATTAATTAATTTAATTAAGTGAAGATTTTAGTTAAAACTTGGGTTATAGAATTAAAATTTATTAATAAAAATGTGATAATTTAAAAACCTTTTATTTAAAACAGGCAATTATAATAATTAAACAAATAAAAACCAAAAGTAGACAATGAGAAAATAAATAAGTAACAAGGAGACATGAAAATGGGTCCCATTGACCCACATTTTGTGCACACATACAATATTAAAACACAACCACAATCTAAAATAAAAGAGAAAGTTTAGATTATATATGCCTTGAATTATTTGTATTACAACCTACCTAAATATTCTACTGGTCACAAGCCCGGTCAACGAACTTTTTTCTGATCTTAAGTTGATATCCACCTAGAGAGGAAGGATTTTAAAACAAGTACAATATGAGCGAAGGGCTCAGTAGGACTATATATTTTAAAATATTTAATTCTAAAAAGGAAATTTCATTTATCAAGTAAATGTTTAGAAAATGAACTTGAATGAGTAAATAGATAAATAAATAAATGCATAAATAAGAATCCAATAAAGACTTATCTTATCAAAACAATTTTATGGGTCGACCAAAAAGAATAACATTTTCTTTTCCTAAGCAAACCATATATATTACACCACCGTAGTGGCCTAGTTGGGTTTTAGGACCTGCCCTCAATGTTGCACTCTACACGACCCAATCTCTGATATGGCATCATGCCCTAAAATATAATTATATATATCTTTCTATGATTATTAAAATCTCTTTTCATCAAATATAATCATTTACATTCATTATGAGGTTTATTATGAAAACCACCTCAATTCTACTGTTTATAAAGACATTCATAAAAAATCCTCTTTCAATCAGTTATTAAAACATTTTGATAAAATCCCTATTAGGTCAAAAATCATTTTAAAACTAGGTTACCGAGAAAGAGGGGTAGAAGTCCTACCTCAATACTCATACTAGTGTCCCACACTGTAATCCTGGTCTGCTATATATTAGCTCCGCAGATCCATGAACAACCCTAAATGTATAGTAACTTAGTTTATCAATATCTAACTTGAGATATCTTATGTTACTAAATCATCTCATGGTGTCCTAGTATACCATTTAAGTTTATAAAATCATTTTACAAGGTCAGAATTTCAATTGGGGTTCAAAACGGTGAAAACGGGTGAAAAATCACAAAATTTTTACCCTGTCGGTCGCCTTGGTCCAACCGGCTGAACTTTTCCAAGTTCAGCATGCCGGATGGATGAATCCGACCTATCGAACCATTTGAATCTGGCCTATCGAACACAAAGTTTAACTTGTCGATCTGGAAAAGTTTCAAAATTTTTCAGGCACGGGAATTTGGCGTCTCAAGCCCAAATCTCCATTTCAACCTGTTTTTCTCAATTCTCTGTGATACCTGTTATTTTCCTAACAGGTATTAAGGTAATTAAATGAATTTTTAGTGTGCCAATCAAAAAATTTTGTTTCATTCAAAATCTGTTTCATAATATTTATTTCTATCTATTTTTTTCAAAATTTCTAAAATTCTCCTATACTTATTTAGTATGTTTACTGAAAAGCCTTGGAACTTGTAATAAATTTCAAAATGCCATTTTGGCATTATGTGGGCTAAAGTCTCCCGAGGAGACAAATAAGACTCATTCTTATTAACTATGTTCCTTCAATTATTTCATTCAACAATCTCTTTCTTCCTCATGTCTCTTTTCTTTCCCCTGCTTTTCTTTCTTTCCTTCCTATTCTTTTCTTCTTTTCCTCTACCACGGTGAGACAGGGTAAAGAAAGATCAAAGGGAACCTCAAACAATCCTTACACAAACTTCTCCATCTCTTTTTCACGTCTTCTACTCTATCTTCTTGCTGAAACAAAATAATCCCAAGGTAACCCATATTCTTGCTCAAAAATTAGCCAAAACCGTCACCTTCATGGCCAACAAACCCCAAGAGTTCAAGCTTGATTTTTAATCCAAACGTTGGTGCTTTTTAAAGGAGTTTTGAGGTAGGTTTTCTTTAATCTAAACTTGATTTTTAGTATGTGTTTTCTCCATGTTTAATGGATAATTTTTGTGTTCAAAGTTCATGCAAATTTCTAGTTATGTTAACAAGCATATTTGAGCATTTATGAACAAAAACTTGAGTCTTGAGTTAAAACTCACAACCAACCTTTATTTTGGTTCGACAATAATGTTAGAAACATGTTATGAATGTTTAGAATCAGTTTCCACAGCTCTATGGTTAATGTTTTAAAGTTTTGAGCTTGAAGAGCAAACTTAAGCATGTTTTCATCATTATTTGCAAGAAAGGCTAGAAATATGGTTCGATAATGATTTTGGTATAAAACTCATGAGAATGTATTTATTGTGATTATATAATGCATGCTACATATTTTGGAATGGTTTTGAGATTTTGAACAAGGATAATAGGTTTTAGGTTAAAGAAAAACTTGACATTCGATAAACTTTGTAATACCTCTATGGGCAGTGGCTATTTCTTGAAATTCTGGGGTTAAATGAAAATGAATTTTGTAAATTAGTTTGCATATTTAAAAAGTAGACATCTTAAGTTTTCCAACGAGCTATCATGAACCTAAATCGGAGTTGTATTTTATTTTCTATTATTTTTCAATTTTTAGATTAGAAACTAGTAAACCTGCTAGCGGCAGTATATCATCTCTTTATCTTAAGTAAACTACTTGTTAACCCATGTGCTGATTGTAAATAGTGAACCTGCTCTTTTTGTAAAAGTATATTGTCGGTTGACTATAGCATACCAGCTGCTAACTTGAACCAAGAACCCAACTTTGCTCACCTCCTAACTCCTTAATGTCTTGCAACCTTTCCAACACTATCCTAAGTGATTTATAAATCTTATTAGGAACTAAAATATATAGATTACTTTTATACATTTTATATTGCGTTAAGATAAATATTGTTACTTTGGTATTCAAAAAGAAATTTGCATAAAAACTTTAATGGCACACTAGTGAGATGGATTTACACATGATTTATTTATGAATGTGGTTGTATGTTGTGCTTTAGTTTTAATTGTCTTTATGCATGCCTTAGGATCAAGGGAGTGTGGAGCTAACGTTAATTGATTCCGAGATTAAAAGATTGTTGATAAGCTTGGAAGGTAAGGATTCTATTACTCATCTTTTGTGAAGCTTTGATAAATTAAAATTTATTGTTTTATGTTGCAAGATATGTACATGCTATTTTGAATGTATATGATTATATCTATAACATGATGATGTGGAACTCGTCATGTATTATACAGTGAGGAACATAATGATTTAACACATGTTGTATTAAATTGAAAAGCATAGTTAGGAAGACTAAATCTATAAATAACAGATAAATATAGAGAAATGGTGAGACGTGAAGAGGGCGGCGGTTATGTTTTTGGGCACGAATACCCTAAAAGGTAAAATAGGGGGAGGTGATGACGCTCCCTTAGGTCGAAAGTCCTAGAACACACTATACAGGAATCGACTTGGTGAGGACTCGAGGCTTGATGTCCCCTTATCGGAACACCCTTGGAATGTTTGGAGGGTGGTCAAGTGCGCCTACTTGGGTTTCGATGAGTTGAGTGATACTTTATTAAATGTGGATATCTAGGAATAATGATGAATTGTAACAATTGTATATATGTGTATGTATGAAACTTGGTAATAATTAATTATGGTATCTACAGAATATGATCATAATAAATCTCATAATTTGGATAATGATGAAAACTAACTAACCATGCAGGTTTAATGTGGTAAAGAATAAAACCTTAAGGTGAGTAATGGTTTTCCCTACTGAGCATGTTGACGCTCATTCCTTTATATTTTTATCTTTTCAGGACTCACTAAGTGTTAGGCGGCTACGAGGAAAATAGTTGAGGAAGCTATGTAACTATATTACATTGGGATTGCTTCAATTGTTAAAAATATTCTTCGTGATAATGTAAGCATTAATTATTACTTTCTGTGACTATATTATGATATGTTGAAGGTTGAAATGATGATGATGATAATTTTATATTATTAAATTTAAAGTGCTACAATAAACTGTGGTTTAATTGTCATTTATATTTTTATTTTTGATTTAAGAGTTTTTATTTAAGTCCCGAGCAATCTTATTTTTGAAGTTTTACTTTTATTTTTTATTTTAATTTTAATTTTAATTTATTAAAAACTGTTAACCCTCATATAGGGGCGTTACATTCTCAAGCATAGGTAATGATCATAATTGATAGAAAAACATAATAGATTACTTTTTAATGCTTTAAAACAAGTTTTAAACAAAATTTTTAAATAAATCTGAAAATATAAAAAAAATGGAGAAAAATAAAAAATCTTGATTTAAATCTATTTTTGATCAAACAAACTTAAATCCTAGTTATTCTGGACCTGCCCCCAAGGTCATTCACTACACGATCCGATCTCTGTTATGGTATCATGCCCATATATCTTTCTTTAATTATTAAAATCTCTGTTTACCAAATATAATCATTTACATTCATTATGAAGTTCATTATGAACATTTCTCAATCAACCGTTTGTAAAGATATTTAAACAAAATCATTTCCCAATCAGTCATCGAAAACATTTGATAAAAAAATCCATTTTTGGCTTAAATCATTTTGAAATAGAGCTACCAAATAAAAGAGGTAGAAGTCCTACCTCAATATCCATGTCGGTGTCCTACACCGTAATCCCGGTCTAGTATACGTTAGCTCCGTGGATCCACGCAAAAATCCTAAACGCATAGTAATTTAGTTCATTAGTACCTAATCCGAGGTATCCTATGTTATCAAATCATCTCATGGTATCCTAGTGTGCCATTTAGGTTTAATAAATCATTTTTACAAGGTCGGGACTTAAATCAGGATTCAAAACAGTGAAAACAGGTGAAAATCACAAAAATTGCACCATGCCTGGTCGGCCTGCCGGTCCCCCTGGTTCGGCCAGTCGAACTGCACAGTTTGGCCTGTCGGAAGACCAAGTCCGGTCGACTGAACTTTTCTGGGTTCGGCCTGCCGGTGGTATGAATCCGGCTTGTCGATCCTTTGAATCTGACTTGCCGAACATGAAGTTCGGCCTGCCGATCTGGGAAATTTCAGAAATTTTCATGCACGGGTCTCAGCCTCCCCGAACCCAAATCTTCAATTTCAACCTGTTTTTCTCAGTTCTCAGACATGGGTAATGATCAAAATTGATACATAAACATTATTAAACACTTTTCAACTCATTAAAACAAGATTTAAGCAAGATTTTCACAAAAATCCGAAAATAGAGAAAATGGAGGAAAAATGAAAAATCTTGATTTCAATCCATTTTTTATCAAACAAAGTTTCAATTCTAGTTATTCTAAGTTACTCTGACCTAGATTGAAGCTTTTCTAGGCTCAAACGAGCTTAAACATCAAAATGCAAGAAAATTTAAAAAATATGAAAACTTTTGAATTTTAGAAACTAACCTCTAATCGAAGCTTTAAAACGATGTTTTTGTTGTTGAATCTCGTTCCTGAGCCTTCAATCTACTAACCCGAAGCTTGAAATCAATTTTTGTTTCAAAATTTAGAGAGAGAAAACGAGAGGGGAAGAGAGAGAACCAAGAGAAAGAGAGAGAGCGAGAGAGAAAATGAGGAGAGAGAGTGTGTGTGAGTTTTAAATAGATGGAGAAAAGAAAATTAGTTTTACGAGATTGTGTGCAACAGCACACTGTTTCCAAATCAAATTGCTTTGTTAAAAATTTCAATTAACAATTAAAAACAATTTAGAGTAATTAAAAATTATTAAAAGAGTAAAATAACACAAGGTTTCTAAATTTTCACAAAATAATCAAATTAAGTTTAAAATACTCATTATGGCATACTAATCCATCATTTAACACTCTAATTACACTTAATTAACTTCGGGGTGTTATAGTTTTCTAGGCTTAGAAAAGCTTAAATTTTAAAATGCAAGAAAAATTGAAAATTTTAAAAAGTTTTAAAAATTTAAAAACTAACCTTGGATTAACTTTGAATCGTGCTTTCGGTTGCTCAATTACGTTCCCGAGCTTCTATTCTACAAAACCAAATCTTGAGCATGAATTTTTGATTCAAAATTTGAGAGAAAAGAAGAGAGAGAAGGAGAGACAGAGAGGAGAGAGAGATGCACGGGAGAGAGAGTGAAAGAGAGATTGAACGAGAGTGAGTGAGAGAAATAGAGGGGAGATATAAATAAAGGAAGGAAGAGACTGTTAGCTACACAAACCCATGTGCAGCGTCACACTAGTTTCAAATGGGGCCTATTTGGTATTTGTCAAATTGTTTTGTTTCAAAATTTAAAATAACAAATAAAATAATTTACAGTAATTAAAAATCATCAAAATAATCAAAAATAACAAAAATTTTAGAATTTCCACAAAATGTTTAAATTGAGTTTAAAATACTTATTATGGCACATTAATTCACCATTTTACTCACTAACAATATTTAATTAATTTCAGAGTGTCACATGTCCATAAGGAGTTGAAACCCACTATCCGAGTAGTTACTTGAGCTAAGGAAGTCTTTAACATGGAGCCATTGGCCACTAAACACATGTCCCATGTTTATTTCAATTGCTCAAATCCATTACTGTGCACGAACTAAGAATACCGACTCTAGCCTCTACAAATAGGCTTATAACCCCCATTTAAGGATAGGGTGTTGGAAGGTTACAAATTTACACACACATTACCATCCACAAGCACTAAAAACACTTTATCTTCCATTCACGTCTGGAATCCTTATCCAAATTTCCCAAAAGTTGTATTTGAACCCAATTTTTAGTAGTTATTGAGAAGATCTCAGCAACAGTAGACATAACTCAATTGAGTGAACTATAATAAATCTTTATGTGATATTTTTATTTATCATTTCTTTTTGCTTAGTTTATGGTTGTGGTTTTCGAATTACCTCAAACTAACATTTTTTTTTATCGATCTTGAGTTTGAAGCCTATTTAGGGCCTAAAAATGATGATCTAGGGCCCAATTAACTTGAACTTATTTGCTAATTACATTCTAACATAATTTAATTTAATTGTAGATCTAACCTCGTCATAAGGAATTGCGAAAACCTTGTTGCCACTGTTCGATTGTCCGTTGCTTCTATGATCGGCAAAGCTCAAGAGGAACAAACACACAAAACTTGTGCTAGGAATCCGATGGAAATAGTCCGATGATTGGAAAAGATCAAGAGATAGAGAAATAGGTGCAAAGAGAACTAGTCTAAGAAAAAAAGAGAGAGAAAAAGTTAGAAAAAAAAGGGTAAAATTGGAAAGAAAAAATTTAAAACTAATTTTGGTCTATTATTTATTAATCTTTAATATATATATTTAAACAGAGAATGAGTTTCTTACTATACTTTCAATGTTCAAAACTCATAACGTTTCAATGTTTTTTTAGTCGAAACTTTTTTTAAAGTTTTTTGAAACGTTTTTTTTGCCTTTAAGGTTTCTAAAATGTTTCTTTTGTCCTTCCAAAACTTCTTTTTTAATTTTTACTTTTTTTTTTTTTTTTATTTTTTTTAACATGCTTAAAACGGAATAGTGATTGACAATTTCACTGTTTACGTTAAAAGGCCCAAAAAATGAACTATTTTCAATGATTTGCCTGATAATTATGGCCCAAAGCCTGGGCTGGAATCATCAACGCTCTAGCTTATGAGCAGTTCACGCATCTATGCTCCAGCTTATTTATGACCAGTCCACACACATCGAGGGTATTCTGGTCATTTCAGTCTCCTGCGACTGCATTACTCCGTAATCCTCAAACCCATTGTAACTTTGCGGTTGCCTGCACCTTTCAGAATCTTTTTGTAATCCCCGACTTGTTCCAGAGCGCAGTGTTTCTCTGATTTTTTTTTGTTTTACCATTTCTCTTATGAGTTTGATTTTCTCGTGCTTATTTCACGTTGTTGCTTTTTTTTTTTTCCTTTTTTCTTTTTGGTGATATAATGTGCTTTTGCCCAGTGATGAAAAAAACCCAAATTGAAACGATAGGTTTGGTGAAGTGTGGTTCTTGCTCTTCACGAGCACTTTTACACTCTACTTTCACCAGCTCTTCTTCTTCTCCTCTGTCTTCTTCTTTTTTCTTTTCTTTTCTTTTTTCTTACACATATATATACACACACACACACACATATTGAGGTGGTAAGGCCGTGATTGTGTTTAGGGGCTTTTTTGAAGAACGCTCATTTTGCTTTTTTAAGCCGTGTATGAGTCTTCGATCTGAGGGCTTTTCAGATCTCTCTCGTTTTTCTTTTCTAATTTTTACTGGTACGCATTTTACTGTATAAGCCTTTGTTTCTATTTCATGTATTTGTTTCCTTGAATAATTTCAAATGGTTTTTTTTTTTAATCTCATTTTTTAGGGTTCAGGGGTTCTGTGGGTGAAACAAAGATTCAGGGGAGGAAAAATGCAATGTACCCCTTTTTAATTTTGGGCATCTTTTGATACATGCACTGGGCTCTGAGCCGTTTGTTAACTGTGCTTATTGATGGAAATGCAGCCTCGAAAGCTTTATCTGAACCCAATTTGATTTTAATATGCTTTTCTCTTTAATTTTTTATATTCATTTACTCATACTGTTGTTCCTTTTTTTTTTGCCTGTTCAACTAACATTTTAGTGTTGGTGTCTCAGTATCTGAAAGAATGCTTGTTAGATTTACATATTTTTTATTTGAATTATTTGCTTCGAATTTCTGTATTGATTTGTGCTTTAGTATTTTTCAAGTAATATTTTGGTTTACATTTCTTCTTTGTTTCATATGTAATCTTTAAAGTTAGAGTGGTATGCTTTGTTGCATTTGCCCTGTGATGGAAAAATATACTTTGTTGGAAGCAGTTACCGTGGTTTTTTTCATCATGAGCCATGCTTTACATTTTTTGCCCCTTTTTCTTCATTATCATCTTCATCATCATTACTCTTTCTCTCTCTCTCTCTATATATATATATATATCTATCATCCTATCTTTAGGTGGTAGAAGATGTAAAGAGCCTCTTAATGAAAATTCTACATTTGTACTGCTAGTGACAATGCCTAGCTATGAGATCTGAGGGCTTTTTAAAGGACATTGGAACATTAAATATACTTTTTTTTACCATCATTTGTGGCTTTTAGTACTAAATTATTCCCTGGTTTTCTTGTTTTATTCTTTCGTTTTCTTTTATAAGTTGTGATTTTCTTAGATGATCATTGTAGGTTTGCATCCACTCTTTTGAAAGAGTAATTTGTTCAAGCTAATGAGTTTGCAATTTTATTGGCATTATTTTATCAATGTTTTAGTATTATAGTTTGTTATTTGTAGCCTCTTAATCTAGTGCATCTTATTGACTATATGGGCACTTGCAGTCTTCATTTATCAATTTACTTGTTGTGCCCTCATGCCTGAGAAAGTTGTCAGCCAGCGAGTGTAACTGATTGTTGATTTGTTGTAATTCAAACTGCAAAATAAAACTGTAAGCTTTGTGAGTTAATTTCTGCCTAAAAGTGACGAGAGAGAAGAAATGATATTTCACTTTTTCCCATTGATGGGAATTCATTGAAATGAGTAGCGCTTTGATCTTCGTTTTTAAGCCTCCATCTCTTAATCCACTACCAGCAAGCCACTTTTCTTGTTGCTGTTGTTTTTGTTATTATTTTTAACCCACAACACGAATAATCTGTTTTATTTTTTATTTTTTATTTTATTTTTTATTTTTTAGATTTAACATTTTAAAGACAAATAACCATTGGTGGGTGTTTCTTTTTTTGTTCCCACCAGGGAAATTGCCTTATTATGATTATGTGGCGGTGATGGTGATGGTGATGGTGACAACCTTAAGGGTTCATTGGCTTTCAATGTAAGCTTAAATGTCCATGAAGAATCTTCAGCTATGTTGGCTTTGTGATCCGAGGGCAAGAAATTCTTTATATGATGTAAAGTCATCATCCATGGGACTAGAAATCACTTGGGTTGTAAAATCACTTGCGTCGTATATTTAGTCTTAAACTATTGCTTATAGTTGAATAACAAATGGCAAAATTTGTTAAAAGTTCACTGAATGGCTGTTGTGAAGCTGATTTTAATTTATTTGACGTGATACTCGTTTTAATCTATATGTTGCTTAGTTATTAGAAATGATTTTTGATTTAGTGCAATCACTCCCAATATTGTTTGCATTTTTGCTTTGAATGTATTAATTAATTTGTGTTAAATTATTTTCAACTAAATATTCTTCTTTCATTTCTCCAAGTTTTACATGTAATTCTTTAAAGTTTTGCTCTACATTTTATTGCATCTGCCCTGTGATGGAACAAATACTCTGTTGTAAGCAGTTACCATGGTTTTATCATCACGAGCTGTGCTTCACAATTTTTGCCCTCTAATCCTCTCTCTCTCTCTCTCTCTCTCTCTCTCTCTCTCTATATATATATATATATATATATATTTATGGGGCTCGTTTGGAATGGCTTTTGCTTTCATTTTTTGGTTGGGAACTATTTGTTCAACAAACCCCTATTTGGTAGAAGATGTAAAGGGGCTCTGGATTAAACTTCTTTGGTTGTACTGCTAGTGACCTGATTTAGCTATGAGATATGAGGGCTTTCCAAATAAAATTCGATTTTTTTTTGAAATAGAGTGAAATTTAAATATTCACAGCATACATAAAATTCGAATGTTAAGTATAATTACATGTTATTTTCTGACATTTAAAAGTACTCTTTTGGTTGAGTAAGTTTAGTATGTATAATTTGTTCTTACTAATATTTTATATATTGAGTCTCGATGATAGGCTTGGGCACTTGCAATCTCATTTATTACATGTTTTTTTCTAAGGTCTTTTCATCTCTATTTTCTTCAGTTCTAATGGTATCCATCTTACTATGTAAGCCTTTGTTTCTGTTTCATTTGGTCGTTTCCTTGAAATTTTTTTTATGGGTTTGTTTTAGTTTTGCATTTTTTAGGGTGTAGGGGTTTTGAGTGTGAAAAAATAAATTCAGGAGTAGAGTGCAATATACCCTTTTTTCTTTTAAAAAAAAAAATATATATGGGCATTTGATGTTTCATGCACTGGGCTATGAGCAGCTTGTTAACTGTGCTTATCGATGGAAAATGCAGCCTAGAAAGCTTTATCCGAGCCCAGCATGATTTATTTTGCTTTTCTTTATTAAATGATTGCATTCATTATCTTATATTGTAGGTTTTTTTTTTTCTCAAGTAAAATTTAGTTTTGGTGTCCCGATATCTGAATGATAGCTAGTTAGATTCGCAGATTTTTCATTTAATTTTTGTGGAGCTGCTTCAATTACTTTTTTTCCTTTCTGCTTTGAATTTGCTATACTATTTTTCAAGTAATATTTTGTTTACCTTTCTGCTTACTTTCACGTGTTAGTTCTTGAGGTTCGAGAGGTATGTTTTATTGCATTTGCCCTGTGCTTAAAAAATGTACTTTGTTGGAATTTTTTTCGTCATGGGCACATTTTCCCTCCTTTATCATCTTCATCGTCACCTTTCTTTCTCTCTCTGTCTGTCTGTTTGTCTCTCTCTCTCTCTCTCTATCTCTCTATGTGTGTGTGTGTGTGTGTGTATCTAGGTGGTAGAAGATGTAACGAGGCTTTTAATGAAAATTCTACTTTTGTACCGCTAGTGACCATATTTAGCTATGAGATCTGAGGGCTTTAAAAATGACATTCGAATGTTAAATATACTTTTTTAACCGTCATTTATTGCTTTTTAGTACCGACGTTGATCCCTGGTTTCCTTGTTCTGTTTTTTTTAAATACTTGTGATGTTCTGATTAGATGGTCATTGTAGGTTTGCATCCACTCGTTTGAATGAGTTAATGATGTTGAAGCTAATAGGTTTTCAGTTTTATTATTATTTCATTAATGTTTTAAGTATCTTCAGTTTGTTAGTTGTAGCTTGTTAAAGTATGTATATTTTGGATATTTGGTTAATGTGTTAGCATGTAACCCATTTGCTGTAATTCAAACTAACAAAACAAAAGTATTGAGAGGAAAAAAAAAAGAAAAAAAAAAAGAAAAAAGATATTTCAATCTTGCCCAATGATGGGAAATCAGAGAAATGAGTAGTGTTTTGAGCTTCATTTTTAAGCCTCCATCCCTTCATCGACTGCTACTGAGCCACTCTTGGTTGTGGTTGTTTTTGTTTTTATGTGGTGGTGGTGGTGGTGACGGTGATGATTTGTTGCTGCTGCTGCGGTGGCTGTTGGTGGTAAAAATCAGTGGTAGTGGTGGCCTTTATTGACTTGAAGGATGTGATTGGCTTTCAATGAAGCTTAAGTTTGACATCGTGGTTAGAATCATCGGTTAGAGTTGTTTTTACTGTAGCATGTGAGAGCTTTACATTAGTTTTATATTGTAGCAATTTTTTTCTTTTTATTGTAGCATATAAGAGCTTTACAGTGTTTATAATTGAAATAATGGTTAAGACCACCTTTTGCCGAACAAGCTATAAATGTCTACAAAAAATCTTAAGCTATGTTGGCTTTGTGACTCTGAGGGCCAGAAATTTTCTTTATATAATGCAAAGTAATTATCTATAGGACTAGAATCACTTGGGCCGTGTGATTAGTTTTACAACTATTCTTTGTGGAAATGATTATGGATTAATCTGGGATTACTACAATTATGGTTTGCACTTTTTCTTTGGATGTATTTATTAATTTTTGCAATAGTATTTTCAACTAATATTTTGGTTTGCATTTTTGCTTAGTCTTTCAGGTATTTCTTTTTAGTTTTGCTTTACATTTTATTGCATTTGCCTTGTGATGGAACAAATACTTTGTTGGAAGCAATTCAAGTTGGAGCTCCAAAATCCAATCAGTATGTCGAAAGAGATCAAACATACTGATGGTTTTTGAAAGTGCAAGGATTAGAGTCTTGGGACGAAAGTATTGCTCCAATCAGCTCTGCATATACACACACAAATGTACAACCGCATACTAAAATACTCTTTCTCTTTCTAGAAATTGAGAGAAAATGAAACCCACGTAATTAGACAGAGAAAAGGAGGAGCAGAAGAAAGAGAAGGAGAGGAGTCCATTGGCTTCTTCTCTGATCTAGACGGACTCTAAGGCAGCCGTTCTCTAATGTTAGCTCTGTCGCCGTCAAGGTTGAAACCTATTAAGATTCTTGGCCACCCACGTATCGTCGAAGGCCGCCCATCTCTTTTCTTTTGGTCAAAGATTGAATAAACCATATTTTTGCTAATGTTTCTGATGATATTTTTGTATTTTTAAAGTATTGAGGTGTTTTTTTTTTTTCAAAATATTTAAAAATTTTTGTAAAAATTTTCATAGATATTGATATTTTGATGAAAAGTATCAATTTTTGTGAAAATTGTGGTATACAACAACAAAATATCCGAAAATTTTACAAAAATTTTTGTTGAAATATTGACAAAACATTTGAACTTTATATGTATTTTACAAAATTTAAGTTATTTTTATTCATTTTTTTTAATATAGTCTTTTATGAATTCAATTTTTAATTTATTCTATATATGGGGATATGTGATTTATAATTTCAACTCTAATTTTAGAGTCACACACGATGATAATAGGATGATAGGGGTTAAACTTATCGTGAATATGATAGATATAAGATCTTCAACTATATATCTTTATAGTGTTAAGATGAAGTTCAAAGCTTGCATAACTGAGTTAACTCACAATTTGTTATACATGGAGTGGTAGTAGGGAGAGATGAAAAGATATATATATGCATGTTCAAAATTATATAAAAAATTATTCAAACTTTAGGTATTGTTATCACTATTTTTTGAACCAAGAAGGTATTTTAAATAATTTTGAACCTTTTAAAAGCTCTTTTTTATTGATATTTTTTATATTGTATGAAATTATAGATATAAAGTATTTGTATTAGTTAATTTTTAATTAATTTACTTAATTTGAGATTCTATACTTATCATTTATCATATAATGATCATTTTTACTTTTTATATTCATCACATAATTAGTAATTCAGTTTAAAAGTTTACCTAAATTATGTATTATTAACAATTTTAGAGTTTCTTTAAGTCTCATTGAAAAAAAATGGTTTAAAAGAATTTTTTGTATCTTTCGCCATATTTAAGTGTTAATATTTTTGTAAAATTTAAATGTCAATATTTTTGTAAATATTGATATTTTTACCTTTATCTTCTATTGCCCATCTACGTTGCCGTGTTAGACATGATCTTCATGGTCATCACGGTCGCCCTGGAAGAAACAGATCTAAAGTGGAGGGATGAGATAGAAACACGGGGAGAGAGAGTAAGAGGGAGGGAGATGAGATCTGAAGGGAAAGGATGAGAGAGAGACGAGAAGAAAGACTGAGGGACTGTTTGGTAATTATAGTTTCTGCTACAATCTCAGTTATAAACAGTAAAAAGTTCTCACATGCTACAGTAATAATAAAAAAAATTGTTACAGTAAAAAGTTTTCACATACTACAATAAAAATAGTTCCTACCACTCTTTTAAACACCCAATAAGAGGTGGAAATATGAGCCAAAGAAAAAGAAAAAAAATGGCATAATTTTTTTGTGGCATAAATTTTATTGCTAGTTTTTTTTTTTTTTTCTTTTTGTGACATAAAAAATTATATGGACAAAAAAAAAAGTGGCATAGCTGTAATTTTTTCTAAGCATAAAGGGGGTCTCCATGGGCTCCGGGGGTACTCCAAAGTTGGATTGGTGGGTTTCGCACCAAAATTAAATTTTAAAGAGTTTTGATATACTTTACGTTACTCCCCATCCTTCCATTCTGCGTATAAATATTTTATTCTAGAAAATAAGGAGATTTTCCTCAAAAGGCATACGTCACAACCTAATGAAAAGTCCATCGTGATTTTAAAAGTGGCAGTCTGCAATAGGTACTACTTACTACTTCTATGGTTTGCAAGGTGTGGTAATGTATGAAAAAAAAAAAAAAAAAAGGTTTTAATTTGTGTTTGTAAATTGCTGCACCAGTTTCAAATCTATCAAGCTCAGAGCCTTTTTCTGTTAGGAAGCTTCAATTGAGCACTAAGTAATTAAAAAAAAAAAGCTTCACATTAAGCCTTTTACTAGTTTCAAGCTTTCATCTTAATTAATCTTCTTTTGTTGATTAGCGAGCAGGCTGTACCGGATGTCAAACTCCTTGGGCTCCTCTTCATCCATGTCCAGTCCTTGGGCCTCCAGAAAAAGCCTCAAATAAAATACTCAAAAGAACAAAAAATACACAACCAGAAATGTTACAGACTTGTTGGCTTTGTGTTACACTCGGATCAAGCATACGATCCATTTTAATACACTATCGAATATGTTACACAATATGTACTGACCATTGCACAAATATTTCGAAAAGGTTACACTACTTTAAGGAATTGGTATATTGTCGTTTCTATACCCAGGAACAAACTTCTTTTATCTTAACAGTTGATAGGGTGTTTGAAAGAATTGTTTGAACTTTAGAGTTTTAATCGTAAACAGTATTAATCCCTCACAAGTTATATGTAAAGGTAGATAGCTTAATTTTACAATCTTTTTAAAAAGTTGCAATTTAGTGTTAATTTTTATTTATTTATTTAACTCAGTTTAACCTTTTAAAAAGGGTATAATTTGGTCCCTCATTGTTTAATTTTGGATGAAAAGTTTGTTGGACTTCAATTTTTTAATTAAAATTATCTAACTTGTAACACCCTAAATTTTAAGCTAGGGGTCTAGTTGAGATTATATGAATTTGTTTTATTTTATCACTTATGTATTAATTTTTTTTTTTACTTATGAAATTGCCATGTGTTTATGGGATGATAGAACTTCATGCAAATGTGTTATATATATATATATATATATATATATCTTGTATGTTAATTTATAAGTATTAATATGTTTATATATATAGAAATATATAAATTTTCTAAATATAAATAAACGTTAATTTATATGTTAATTGTAAGTTAATTTACAAGTATTCTATAAATATAAATAAACGTTATATTCTATATATAAATATTTCTATATATATACTTATCTTTACGTAATATAAGAATTAATATGTTTCTATATATAAGGTTAATTCGTATAAAAGTAAAAGAAAGGAAAGTTATGTTATGTATTAATGTAATGTGCACAATATTTTATACTATTGTATAATTGTAGTGAAAAATGACTATTAATATTTTATAATTTATATGTTTTTTTGTGTGAATGTAAATTATATATATGAGTGTGTGTAATTGATATAGTTGCCGTGGGAGTATGAATAGCAAGTGAGAAGTAATACATTATTTTATT
>CAMOHE010026074.1:0-25472 GCA_946598075.1 Artocarpus hirsutus | reverse complement strand
GCAAATAGAGCTCCGTTATTTTCTCATCCCCAGTTTCACGGGAACCAAACAAAATCACAAGAAGCTACTAGAAAAGTACATCCGCAGAAAATGAGAGAGATATACAGAAAGAGAGAAAGAGAGGAGCTTTACCGGTGGGCGAGCGCAGAGGAAATTGGATTAAACAGAGAGGTGGAGCTGCGCGGCGTCACTGAGAACGAGCAGGAGCATTAGGGTTTCGGTTTTTATAGGAACTTTAGTTTCTTATATTTCCTCTACTGGCCCCTAACTTTGGTCTATTTTTTCCGGTGGAGCCAAACTTTGGTCTTTTTCTTTTTTAATTTTTGAAAATAAAATTCCTAAAATAACTTATGTGTTTTGCACAAATACTATTTTTCTCCTTTTATTAGAGAAAATTATATATTACATCATACTTTTAAAAGATGTATTTATTTATGTCACATTTAAAATAATTGTTCCAAACTATTACTCATACCATATGTTTAGGTTGTGTTACACTTAAATAAGTATTGCATTTATAAAAAGTATAGTTTGAAAAAATAGCATTTTTAAAAATTTTGACTTTTATTATGTTAAATCCTAAAACGGTAGTGTTCGAAAAAATCTAGTAATTAATAAGCATAATTAATTAAAAAATTTTATAACTATATCATTAAGTTCACAAGCAAGAATAAGTTTAAAACCTACAAGTGCAAGTTTCTGTAAGATCTATTAGGACAACAATAGTATAACAAGCTTAGTCAAATCATGTAGGTTAACAAGTTTAAGAGTAAACGCAAGGATAGACAGATGACTTAATAGTGGATCGCAAAAGTAGATGATAAGATGAACAATTATGAGAATGTATGGAGGTCTAAGGAAATATTTGACTTTAGATAAGTTAATAAATTCTTAGAGGTCCGAGTAGAGTTGCAGTTTGATAATTTAGCATTTAATCGACTATGTCCTAGAGAATTCAAATATTTAAGCAAGGGTTTCTTAGAAACCCAAACATTTATTCATGAATAAAGATTCATGGGATCATAGCTTAAATTCCATGATTTTATAATCAGAGTAAATTTGGTAGTATGCAGTGCTAAGATTGTAACCCTTTTTATCTCAATATGAGGTGAAGGTAGTTTTACAATTACGGGACTTGAAATCATTATATAAGAATTTTAAGTACAGTACTACTTTGGAAGTGTATAGATATACACTCTTATGCAGTTGAAATAACATTAGTTACCTCCCACTTAGTTTAGAGAGCTTCATGTTAGTGAATATCAAGGAACTATTGACATAAGTGTTTCGAACTTGGATTTTGACAATAATAATAGAGAAAATCTTAGAATTAAATATTATAATTTAAATATTTAAGTCAAGGATTTTTTTGAAAAATTTCATGTTTTGTTTAAAGGTTGAAAATTTTGTTGAATTATTATAGGGTCTATTTGGGAGGGCTTCTTAAAAGCTATTTTGGCTTTTTAAGTCTAAAAGTTACTTCTAGAAGTATTTAAATGATATGTCAGAAGTGCTTTTGCTCTCTACAAGTGCTTCCTATCAAACCACAAAATAGTTTCTCAAAAAAAAAAAAAAAAAACTTCAGAAGTAGATTTCAAAACTTATAATAAAGTTTTAATAATACATTATAAACTTAAACATAATAGTTTTGTAACTTTTAGAAAAAATTAAAACTATGTTGACCTATAAAAGCTCTTTAAAAAAAACGGTTCTAAACGTTTATTGAAAAAACTATAGCTTTTGTTTCCCTTCTTCTACAAAATAAAAGCACAAGAAAAGTTATGCCAAGCGGGCCCCATAAATTCTAAATTCTATAGTAAATATCAAAGTTAGATTTTTACAGATCTTCAAAGCAAAATAATTCGGTTGATAATCTTTTATCGTTATTTAAAGTGGAGGAAAATTCAAATCGTAAATTAACTTGAAAACTCAATATATAAGAATTTCAAGTACAACACGGTGTTAGTCCTGTATTGAAAAACACTCTAGCACATAAAATGTCCTTAATTGGCTCATAGCAAAGATAAATGTTACATTTATCTTGTTACATTTTATCTAAATGTAACATTTAGATAAAATGCTATGCAGTGACTGAAAAAATAGGTATTGTTGAGAACTTTGTTATTCTGAGATAAGTGCAAGAAAAGTCAATATTATGTTTTTTTTTTTTTTTTTGATTATGGAATAGTTTTAAGTTTGACCACATTCTCATTTAGTTACGCAATTTAGAAAAAGTATTGTTACTGATTAATTTGGAGGTTAGTTTTGGGCAGCGATTAAGTGAGATTTAAGGACTCGTTAAGAATCAAAAATCCCTTGTTAGGTAGTTAGTCACCCCAAACAGTCAAGAAAAGATCTAGTTCCATAAATCAAGGAAGTTTGTGGATTAAGTATGGAGAGAAAGAAACAAGATTGACCTTGTGAATAATAAAAGTATGGTGTTTATGGAATCCGCCAATCTATTATTGAATTAGTTTTGGATTTAGATTTTTCTAATCCTACAAATACAGATTAGACTATGGATTGAGTATCTCCCCATCTTTATAATTTATGAATCCGAACCATATATAGACATCATATAAACTATATCTATATATACATGTACACACATGCACACATAATGAACTTATACTTATACGATAGTGTGTCCAAAATTTATATGCTTAAAAAAGAAACTTAACCCAATTACAAAAACTAACATTATTCACTCATGATATTTACTCATGTCTACACTTTATTTAAATTTGTTTGTTTAATGTATGTAGTATTACAATTTAGTTTATTTCCAAAGACTTGCATTCTATTAGGTTGATGGATTTTATTAAATTGTATAATATTATCCTGTGTTAATTCAATTTGTATTTTTTAATAAATTTAAATGCTCAATTCGAGAATCCATAGAATTTAATCCAAAAAATCCGTGGCTTTTGGATTGAATTAGGGAGTTTACGGATTGGTTTTGGCTTGGGATTTTTCAAATCTGATATGTATGGATTGGGTTATCAATTGACCACTAATCCGTGCAATTTGATTCGTGAATATCCATAGTAAAAAGCTAAGGCTATGTTGACTATGTGATGAACCCAATTTCCCTCTAAAACTTTTCTCCATTTTTCTTTCTAAGGCGCCAATTCAAAGGGATTTATTGACCAAGTTTTCACTTCCTTAGTCATATTAGAAGCCTAAAAAGCCTCGTTAAGAAACTAAGATTGATTGGGCAAAAGGTCTATAAATAAACTATACCACATCAAGAGCTCACTTTTGCTCTATTTTTTCTCCCTCTTTTCGAAGCAAAAAAACTAGTCCCTCTCTCCTCCTCTCTCTTTCTCTCTCAGTTTTTATCCTTTCACCTAGTCAAACCCACCCATCTAGAGGAAGAAGAAGAAAGAAAGAAGTTGGTCAAGAGGATTAGTTTAAAGGCTAAACTCTTGACTTTAAACTTATAATTTCTCATGCTATAGTTTAAGTTCTATATTTATTGTTATTATGACATGTAATAAGTATTTAAGCATGTGTTTATGATGGTAATGTAAAATTATGCTATGTTGTATATGATTGGTTGAGATTAGAATGTATTTATTTAAGTTTTATAAGCAGGTGCCTTAGAAGAAAATTTCCTGCTCATTTTGAGTTCAAAAATAGACTCTATGTGGGTTGATTTTGAGGTTTTCGTAAACAAAGAAGTTTTAGGTCTTGATATTTTGAATAATTCCAACCCTAAGATGGAGTTTCAGATTGTTTTTGAAAACTCTCAAGGATTATGAAAAACCATTTAAAAAAATTACAGCTATTGTTTTAAGTTAAAGAGTCTCTTAGGGAATCATGAATTTTGTTCAACATAAAACTTGTAGATCTTAACGAGATGAATAATTTCCCTTGAAAGACTCAAACCTTAATTCCCACTTTAAGGCATCGTTTTGAGCATTTATTCGAAACTGTGCAATTTTTCATTTACAAAACTGTCAAAATAGTGCAGTTTTTATTTTAGCGAAAATGAGTCCTAACAAGTCCAAATCAGTTTCCAAAAAACCCAAAAAAGTTTTAGATATTATCAAAGTGAAAAACTTTTGTAAAGAACTTTTTTATAATTCTACCCCTAACATGCAATTTACAATGGATTTTTAAAAGTCGTCTAAACTTTTTATAAACATTTTTTAATTCGGTAAAGTTTTAAAAATCACTGAATATGGATATGTTAAAGTTGGAAAATCAGATTTTAAAAAACAAAAAAGTTTTAGATATTAGCAAAATGAGACATTTGAATAAAGAAAATTTTTGAAAAAACTGTCTCTAGCATATAGTTACATGTTGGTTTTCAAACCATAAAAGTGATGTGGCAGTACAAAATTTTGACAATAACGCCGTCTAGTGATGGAATCTCACTTTATGACTAATAAAGAAGTTTAAGAACTCAAAAAACTTTGCAAGTTTATAGTTTATGGTTTTGTCAAATTCATACTATTTTGATATGTGATTTTTTATACGAAATTTTTAGTGTACAAAAAATGAGTTTCGTTAATAACTCTGACGATTTTACTAAACGGTTTTTAAATGTGATTCATGAGAGACCGTAGCTCTAGAATTGTGATTTTAGAATGCCGAATCATAAGCCTAACAGCCATTCACATTCAAGGACTCTTTTTAGACCAAAGTCCCTCTTGGTATAGTGTTTAGAAATACTGTAGTTTACTCCTAGTATTAATGGGCTGTATCGAGCTTATTGAAATGAATAGCAAACATATATGGATATATAGGCATAACATCACTATTCATATTGAAATGGGACTTTTGCTCAATTATGAGATCGATATAAGCCGTATGGAAACGGATAATGAGGAAAAGAACAGGTTTTTGAAACATTTGAAATAAATATCAAGTTTTGAAAATATTTATAGTAAATAACAGATTTACGGTATAATAATTTATTTACTATGTAAATAACAATTATTCACACTGTAAGTAATGGGTAAATAAATTATTTACACTTTAAATCTATTTACCGTAAAAATAAGAATTATTTGCACTCTAAATATAGAAGTAAATAAATTATTTACACTATAAAATTACTATTTAGTATAATATTTTTAAAACCAACTATTTATTACAATTAGCATTATAAAAGTGATTTACTACAATTTCCCATATGGGAATTTATTAAGTCAAGTTTAAGCAAGGATAATAATTAATTATTTAGTTGATTAATTAATTATCAACATTGACACGATCAATTAAAGGCAATTAAAGAAAATTATTACGTTGAAATTCTAAGTTATAAGAATTTAATTTAATTGATCCTTTTAACAACCTAAATAATTGTTTATTCTTTTTATGAAATGAAAATTTCTTTTAAAAATGGATCTAATTCCTTTTATGATATGCTAAATTAAATAACATAAAATAAGTCAAGCTTACACTCTCATTGGGTGTTTTCACATAGAATCTAAGTATGGTGAATAGGACTATGAAATAGAAAGTACTATTTCTAGAAATCAAGTAAGTAAGAATCTACCCTATAGTATGAATCAACGGTTTTCAAAATAAAATATTTTTATATGATTTATGCAAATATTGAAATACATGACCAATATTATGCCATGTCATGCTATGTTTACGTTATGTCATGTTATGTTATCTCATGCCATACCATGCCATAATATGCTACGATATTATTTTATTTCATATCATTACGCCATGTTATGTTATATAGTGATTATGCCACACGTTGCATGTGATGTAAGCAATATTAAATTATACTACATACTCACTTTAAGTGAAGCATGTTTATGATTTATGATTTGTGATGCTATATAAGAACATATCATACTGCATACACACAATAAAATAAATGAAACGAATAAAACAAGATAATTTTAAAGTGTTGTATCAACCTCTCGATCTATGAGGTGGATTAAAGACCTCTCGACCTATAGAGACATTAAGTTAAATTAAGTTTACGATCTCACAGTCATTGGGGAGCTTGCAAACCTTAATCTCTCGAAGATTGTACGCAACCAGTATGAACACTCAGGCCATAAGTATGATAAGATATATTCATAATAAAGCATAATTGGTTTATGCATGGTTTATTAAATGTTTTTTAGTTATATTTTGCGAGTATAATTTCCTACTTGATGAGTGAACGCTTATTTAAATATGTTCATGCTGTAAGTAAGAAACCTGTCAACAACGCTTGATGGACAGTGGCGAGTGGTGGACGAATGATGAAGATGGGATTAGATACTGCTTATGCATTGTTTTTTCTGTAGTATGTTTTAAACAATTCATTTATGTATTAATGTTCAAAGAGAATTTCATAAGTATGTTTGGAGACCAAAGTTGTAGTCATACAACCTTAGACCATAAATATATATTAAGACTATTATGTTGCAACAGATTCACGTATATTCCATCAAAATATTTAGTATTGTTATTTAATTTAAAATGTTTTAAAAGAATTGATTTTAGTTTAAACAATATTTTAAAAGAAAAAGTTTTAATTAGTTATATTTATAAAAAAAATTATTAAGCAAATTCAAGTAACTATGCTAAGTGTAAGTTTAAGTAGATAAAACATCCTTAAAACATTATTAAAAAAATACTAAATAAAATTGATTTCAAAATTTGAAAAACTCTCAAAATAATTGAAGTATTTGTTAGATGGTCTAAGAGGGTGTTTGGGTTGTTGATTCGAATTAAAAACACTGTGCTAATTAGACCACGTCAAAGAAAACACTGTAACAAAACTAATTTAAACTAAAATTTTTCTAGTTCAAACTCAGAGCACCAAAAATACTAAAGATATATTTTTTGTCAATAGAAATTAGGTGAAGCAAGGTCTTTTGATTTTCTCACTAGGAAATTTTCTTGTAAATAAAAATTTATGGCGTGTTTGGTCCACTAGTTTAATCTAATTCAGCTTGGTCCAAGTAGCCATCATAGATTAAATAGTGATTTCACTTTTATATAAATATAGTTTTAATTTAACACTATTATTTCGGTTTCTCAATTATATAACTTTTTTTTTGCATGTTTCATTTTTTTTTTCAATTAAATAAAATTTTTATTCTTTAACCTAGAGTATTCAATATTCATCTAAATATAAATTTGGTTCGAATTTTATGTTCAGATTAACACATTAACTTCACATCTAAATGCCAGTTAAGTTTATTGTTTTAACTATACAGTTTGAATTTTTTAGTTCAAATTAACACAATTCAAAGTAACAAACTAAACGAAAGTCACCCCTTAATGACAAACTATTTTGTGGCATGCATTTTTTCCGTTTCCCAATAAACAAAACAAGCCTAAGATTGCACTCCACACATCCCCATGCAAGTAATTATATGTAGCTCAAATTTAGAATTTAATCCCCTGATTTGATTCGCATCTTTGCATGGTATGCCTTGATACTATGTACTTGTGTTGAATTATGTGCAGATCATTGACGTATTCAGTATTTGTGCACATAATTGAATAGAATTACGATGTATACAAGTACGTTGTCTTGTCCTTTTAAAAAAAAGCACTTGTTTAGTTTGGGGGGAGAGAGAGTGAGAGAGTACATCGTATGCTTGTGTTTAAGCCAACAACAAAAATAATAATCTCTTGAACCCGACCATCAATACCCCCTCCTTCTTTTATTGGATATTTAACCTCCTTTTTCAAACTGAGGGACAATTTGTCGTTTGAATTATACACTACTAACATTTTTGGACCAACTATTCTTGTTAAATCAAAGACCATTAACTGGATTGTGCTACATTAATGTATTTCAAACCTTCAAGTTTTCTCAAACTTTGTAATTTTTAAAACGATGGACAATTAGTCATTTGAAATAAAACGGTATATTTCAAACTTTGCCACATAAATGGTAAAAATGAAAAATAGTACTACTTGAATGTTATTTGTCAAATTGACGCACGAGACATGTTTATGTTCCATTTAAACAGGTTGACCGCCCATTGGTCATGTCTATCGATAACCATCTACCGCTTAGAATCACTATATCAAGAAATAAAATATTTGAATTAATTGTAAAAATTATACATTTTGGCCGATTTCGGTATCCTAATGAATTAAATGGTCTGATTTTAAATCATTGTCAATAGTGGCCAAATCAATCATTAAATATTTTTCTCCACGCCAAATCTACCTTATTTATTATTTGCAAATATCAATTTTATGTGATGAAAAAAAAATTCAGGTAGGTCAATTTTTTTAATTCCATTTGAATTTGCTAACGAAAACTAATATGTATTTAATTCTAGTTAATTTTCATTTTGTATACCGTGATTTATGTGTCGATTTCATAGATTTTGAATTATATGAGCATTATTTGCCTTCCCTCTTTATAGTCCGTTTTCACTTCACAAATTCTCAACTCCTGTAGTTTTTTAAAAAATTCAATGCCCCTTGATGTTATATCTGTGCGTAATGTAGTTGTTATTCATATCTTTTTCACTATGTTCGGAAGGTATATTTTTAATGACTATACTTATATGCTTTGCTTTTCTATATATAACATAATTTTATAATGACTATGTTTATGTAAAATGGGTTTTTTTTTTTTTGGCAATGGTTTCAGAAGTACTTAAATTATACAATTTTATATAATGATTTGCTTTTTATATATATTATAAAAAATGAGTTTATAACTAGAAAAATGTAGTCATTAAAACAATCTTTGTATATAATATAATTTAATAATGACTACATTAACATGATAGCTCTATATAATATTATTTTATAATTACCTTTTTTTTGCAACTAAAAAATCATAGTTATTACACGGTTATTATAATGACTTCAATCGTTAAAAGTTATATTATACTACATCAAAAATAAAATATATATATATATATATATACATACATATATATATATATATATATTGCACTGACGAATTAGAGCATATAAATACATTTATTAAAATATATATTTGTGAATGTTTTATTTCTATTTTCAATTTATATTCTCATCAAAACTTTGTCATTAGAATTACTAATAATACTCACTCACCTTTAATTCACAGATTTTTTTTTTCGAATTTTGTTCTTTGAATATCTAAATTTAAACGTAAATATTGGGTTATTAATAACATTAATAGTCTTTTATTCACAGATTTTTTTTTTCAAATTTTGTTCTTTGAACATCTAAATTTAAACGTAAATATTGGGTTATTAATAACATTAATAGTCTTCAAAGACTTTTAAGTTGACCTTTCATAGAAAAGGTTATTATTGCCTTCATAACTTAATGAATTATTTGGGTTTAGCCAATATTGAATTTAATTTTATAAAAACGTCATTTAATTTTTCCACTATATATTCGTCCATGGTGTCTTTTACCCCTAACAATTTGTAGATTAGACATCATCAATTAGATGACAGTTTAGCCAAAACTGTTGTCTAATATCTTAAAAAAAAAAAAAGCAACACTGAGATTTACGTGTTTCAAAATCTATAAGTGCATATTAGATGATGATTTTTTTAAAACTAACATATAAAATTCTATATTAGACGACGGTTTTTTGAAAACTGTTGTCCAATATATAAAAAATTTTAAAAAAATGGGCGGGCATCTTCTTGCTCATTTTGTTTTCTAAAAATATTCAAATTTTGCATTCCTTTTATAACTCCGAACTACTTTTTTCCATCCCTCTATCTCTCTCATTTAAAAACTCTATATTTTTCTCTCAACATCCCCATTCTCCTTCTAAAATCCCTCTCTTTTTTTCTTATCTCCTAACTCTCGTTCTCTCTCTACCCTCTTAAACTCAAAGTTTTTCTTCTAAATTCCTTTATCTCTTCACAGTTATTATTCCTTCAACCCCTACCAGTGCCGTTGTTGCTAGGACTACCATGACTATGCCCATGGTTTGTCCTCCCTCGCCACCATGTTTGCCACCTCCGTCAATCATGACCT
Organism: Artocarpus hirsutus; assembly: GCA_946598075.1. NCBI lineage: Eukaryota > Viridiplantae > Streptophyta > Magnoliopsida > Rosales > Moraceae > Artocarpus > Artocarpus hirsutus. The sequence goes on along the minus strand of CAMOHE010026074.1, from coordinate 15,548 downwards.
CACTGTTATGTTCATCGTGATGTTTTTCTCCCCATTCCTACATCTTTTACTTTTAGAATCATTTATCTTTTGTTGTTGTTTGTTAACATGTTCAAAGTATTTCTTGTTAGTTAGATTTTACAGAGAAAACTTTGTTTATAGTATATGTATTACATATTGGTTATAAATATGAAGAAGAATTTGTAATAAGTTTCTTAGAAAGTCATTGGTTATGTTATTTGATGAAATGCGAATCATGTTTGTCTAATTTGTGTATAATATTCAAAAAAAAAATATTGTTGTTTAAAGATTTTTGGTTAAAAGGATTTTAATTTGTAAGTTCAAAGACGTTTAACACTGGTTTATAATATTGGAAAAAAATTGTTATTTAAGGAAAGAAATATTTTTTAGTTAGAAGGATTTTTTTTTAAAGTTTCAAGACTTTTAGCTACGGTTTTTACAAAAACCGGCGTTGAATGTAACATTTTTTATGATAGTTTTTTTGCAAAAACCATCATCTATTATGTCTTTCTTCGATTCTTAAAGGTTTCACGTGTGCATTAGACGGCGATTGGAAACTTTTATTGTATGTATTTGACATACTATGACAGTGGATAAAACAACAATTTAACTAACTATCATTTTATCTTTAGATGATGGTCTAAGGCTCCGTCTGTATTAGTGAATAAAAATTTATCGTAAAACCTGCATACCAAATGCTTTTTATATTCTTCGGATAAATTAATTGTTTTGGGGACGATAAAAGTTTGAGATCCAATCATTATCTTTGCTCGTGTTGCCTAATAATAGTGGGTGAGAACTAAAAAGCTTTTACAATCCTAGTTAATATTTTGAACTTTTTTACTTGTCATTTTTCATCAAAGCAGTTGAGAAAGGATTTTAATCCTCCAATGGCCAAACATAATTTTAAAAGTACTCCAAACCCTAGAGTGCTGGAACAAAAACGTTCGCAACCTGAAGTAAGAACAATTAGAAAATTTTCATTTTCTTTTAGGGTAGATCATAATACATCACTTTATTTTGTTCCCAACTAGGTCAGGCTTTACCTAGCTAACGTATGGTCTAAAAAGATAAGAACAATTCTCATTTGATTATTATACGTTCAGCCCTTCAGATTGAATCCCAACGCAAAATATCATGAGCTTAAAAGAAGTTCTAATCAACTAAACAGGAGCCTTACTTTTGCTTGAAGTAAAGGTACCACACAAACTATAAATCCATAAAATTACGGCCATATTTGCAAATTAACGCCACCGTTTTGTCTTCTACTGGGGAGGCGATTTTGCATTTGATTTACATGCGTCCTCCTAAATAACTCATGCTAAAAATTCAAGTGTCTAATTGTGAAAATGGTCTCAAATTCCCCCAAGAAGTTAAAGGAGGCCTAAAATTGCTATAATTAAGCTATATCCTAGGAGTCACAGTTCAAATCAAAATAGTGGTTTGCGGTTTTTTTTCGTACATACTATCATATTTTTAGTTTAAACCCTCAGTTCTAACTCATTTCTCAAAACTACCTGTAAAATAAAAAACTATCATTTTTCTTTGCCTGATCTGCTGACTAGGGGAGAAAATATCGTCAATTTAGTTATAGTAGGGTCAACACTAAACAAGATGTTAGACATACTGCATGCCAACATTTTTGGGGTTGTGAGTTTTAGTCGGCCATGCTAATCAAAGTAAAAAGCACTCCTCGTACAAATTGAAAAAGTTATTAGTTTTAGGGTTTTAATTTATTAATATTTTCCTTTAGCTTCAAATGTTGCTTCTAAACCCCCTCTATATAAAGAGGCCTTGGTCCCTTCCTGTAATTCACAAAACCGAATACTTACTATATAATATGGCCCGAAATATGGTTCGCTCATTAACGTTGTATGCATTGCTCATGATCCTGTCCACTACGGTGGCTCTAACTGAAGAAGCTTCAAACAAAAGTCCTAAGAAAGTGAAGCGCAAAGACAAATCATACCCAAATTGTTACCACAAGAAACTCAATTGCCCTGAGGACTGCCCCCGCGAGTGCAATGTAGACCGTGCCAGTTGTCAAGCCGTCTGCTCCCCAGCACCACCGTCTCCGCCGCCGCAGCCAAAGCGGTCCCGACGATCTTCGCCTTCTCCACCTACATACACTTATAATAGTCCTCCGCCGCGATAACCGATGACAACTCCCACCAGTCAGCCACCTTCTCCTCCTCCTCCCGCTGCTAAGGGAGGTGGAACTCCGCCTTCTTGGCTTACGCCGCCACCGCCAGCGTCTGAGGCTTCGGGAGCCAAGAAAGTGAGATGCAGAAACAAGAATTATATTCACTGTTATGGCATGGAACTCACTTGTCCTAGTGCTTGCCCTGAGCAATGCGAGGTGGACTGCGTTACATGTAGTCCGGTTTGTAGTAAGTTCCTAAAAACTCATTTATTCTATGACTGCGCTTTCTTTTTTAAAACATTGATGAAAGTATTACGTTCTTATTGGCTTCCTACGTTATACATATATGTGTGTATGTATGTATTTATATGCCATGTGCCTTTGCTTCTTCTTAAACCCTTTTATCTTATTAATTGAGATTTATGCAGATTCGAGTGTCTATTATTCCAAAATTTATTGCTTTACATTCAGTAGCTTTAAAAGTTACAAACAAGAAGTAAAAAAAAAAAAAAAAGAATAGTTTTAAGACCCAATAATGTTGCTTGCATCATGTTGTACTAGCTCGGCAGTTTTCTTGTCGTTTCACTTTTTAATATTGTTATTTTCAAGCTTTTTGTCTTTTTCCACCTTTTTTCGGTCGTTTTCCACTTGAATCTTGCTACTATAATATATCCCTCTTCCAGTTCTGTCGTCTTTTTCCTCTTTCGTTGATCTATTTACTACTTTCATCGTCGTCCCCTTCTATTGCTGGCTGTCGCCTTTTCAGCATTGGAGCTTTTATTGTCGTTTAAACTTTTTTTTTTCCTTTTTTCTGTTTCCCACTCTATTGATCTAAATTCATTCGTCCCCACCCCTGCCTTTCACTTTTGTCTTCATACCTACCTTTATATTACTTGAGTTGGGCTCGGGCCCTACCGGGAAGACTACCCCAATACCATGCCTTTTTTTTTTTTCTTCTTATTATTGTTTCTTTTTTATCTTGTAAGGTTTATATCATACTTATTTACCCATAAAGAACTTCCATATATATACACACACGCGCACACACACACACACACTTAAAGTGAATTCCATCAAATAAAATATAAATTCTATAACATAGCATTAATATCTCATTAAAACAAACAAAAGTTTTTAAATCCAAAACGTTAAGTTAACTAACAGACTCGAGGGATAAATGTCGTATTTATAGGTTATGCTTAGGCTAAGTTCAAAGGTAGTATTTATAACTCACTAGCATTTTCTAAGATGGTATAATATATTTTGAATTTTTTTAATCCAATATTTTTAGGTACTATAGATAATATGCATAATTTTATTTTAAAATGGAAGTACATGCATATCAAGGTACGAGTACTCCCAACCCGACGAGGGGACAAAATAAGCACCCATACCAGGCCGTCTTTATTTAATAACCCCATACAGTATTTTTTTTTTTTTTTTTTTTTGTATAAACCATCCGGTATTTGGACTGACCATTAGAGGTACGAACTCACACCAAGGGTCCCTCAACTCTAGCAGGAGTATACCTAATTAATCTAGATTCGAGCAGGGTCGGACCCTGCAGTAAGGAAAAGCTCTCCCAACAAATGCTTTTCTATACACAAGGCTGAAACCCGAAACTTTGCTTAAGAGAGAATGTGCTCCTTACCACCAACTCCTACATGTTGTTGGTAACTCCGTACAGTTTCTATTAAGGATAGATACCTACATTTAGAGGTTTTAAGTCTCATCCCTATATAATAGTACACTATTATAGTATAATGTATTTGTTATTTTTAATATTGTTTTAAAACTTTGTAGTAATTGAAACTTTATTGTCGTTCTTTTACTTTTATTTATCTATTTCCATTGCCTTACTTTTTTTTATTGTTGCTCTTTATTTACTTTTTTAAAATCGGTGAAACTAAATTTCATTGTCTATTTAAAAGAATAGTTAGAAAAAAAATATATATTTTTGAACCATAATTTTATATAGTTTGAACTTATGTTTGATAAGTTTTTCAAAATATCGGTTTCAATTGATTTAAACCACAAATTATAGTATGAACCAAAAATTAACAGTAGTTTTAATTTGAACTGAAACAAAAAAAAAAAAAGTTGAAAGTGACTCTTCCAAGCAGGGGCTAACATCGTGGTTTTAAAATTTACATTAATTTATTACATGGTTGTGTGTCACTTCTACTTTTGTTTTGTTTTTTTTTCATTTCATATCTTCGTTCTCCTTGGAACTTTTATTGACGTTGTTGTCAAGTTTTCTTGTCACCTTCTTAATTGAATCTTCAATCTCCGCATGTAGACTGTAACAAGCCTGGTGCTGTGTGCCAAGACCCTCGATTCGTGGGCAGAGACGGGATCACCTTCTACTTCCATGGAAAGAAGGATGCTGATTTTTGCTTGGTCTCTGATCCCAACCTCCATATCAACTCCCACTTCATCGGCAAACGCAACGCCAACCTCACCCGCGACTTCACCTGGGTCCAATCCCTCGGAATCCTCTTTGACCGCCACAAGCTCTCTGTTAGAGCCCAAAAAACCTCCATGTGGAATGACGCCATCGACCGTCTCTCCCTCTCCCTCGACGGTGACACCATACCCCTCCCCGTGCCACATGGCAATCCCAAAATTTGCAGTGCAGCGTCACCGTATCGAGGATCGGAACAACGAATTCGGTGGAGGTGGAGGTCGAAGGGATCTCGAAGATTAGAGCCAAGGTTGTTCCAATCACGGAAAAGGAGTCACGGATCCATAACTAAGGCATAACGGAGGAGGATTGCTTTGCGCATCTGGATCTGAGCTTCAGGTTTTACGCTTTGAGCGATGAGGTCGAGGGAGTTCTAGGAAGGACTTATGGGAAAAACTATGCGAGTAAGGTCAAGATGGGTGTGGCGATGCCGGTCGTCGGCGGAGAGAGGGAGTTTGAGGTGTCGAGTCTTTTCGCGGTAGATTGCGCAGTGACAAGATTCGGTAAGGGAGATGGGAGTGTTTTGGAGGAGGAGTTTGCGGACGTCAAATGTGCTACCACTGGAGTTGATGGACGCGGCGTTGTGTGTAAGAGGTGATGAAAAGTCGAGATTTCCCACATCAATACTGCAAAATAATAATAATAATAATAATAATAATAATAATAATAATAATAATAAATTAAAATAAAAAATAATTATTTCTTGTTGATGTATGTGTATGTGTAATTTTTGTTGTTGTTGTTGGGTATTTCTTTCTGAATTGTGAGTTCTTTAATATTAAAAAAGATCATTTTGTTGTTGTTTTTAAGAGGGTTTGTACTAGTTAATTAAGTTTTTTTTTTTAAATAAAAGCTATTATTATTGTAAAAAGAATGTATGATATGATAATAGTTTCTATAGGAGGAGATACCTCAAGTAAATGAGCTCATCATCTATGTTAAAAAGTATAAGTAGCTAAATAATAGGAAGATTGAATTGATTCTCAAAATACATGGCAAAAATTGAGCTCATGAAAAAAAGATAATAGAGAAAAAGTCCTTATAGTTTGGACGATTGTCAATAAATAAGACACCATAAAATAGAAATTTAAATTAATAGAGACCAATTGGTCTTAAAAATATTACAGTCATCACAAAACCTGAGAACAATAAATAATTTTTAACAGCAGGAGAATAAAACTAATATTATTGACAAGTTTTAAAAATTTTTAAAATTTATCCTGTAACTACTTCAACAACGTAGCTTTCCTTTGCTTCGACAAATAATATTTAAACTCTCACAAAGAAATGACTATGAAACTCCGGAAGAGAGAGACTTAGCAACAAGCAGATGAAGTTATTTACCAAGACAGGGACAATATAGATATTCTCTTTTCACGGTAAAAGTTTTCCTTTCAAAAAATATATATATGTGCTAAAAAGTATAAAATATATAAATAAATTAAAATAAAAAACAAAAAAATATAGATACAGATATCTTCTCATCCAATAGGCGGGATAAAAGCATTTTAGGGATATGAATATTAAAAAAGATTTAAAAAATCACTTTGCTTCTCACTTTGCGATAACCACCAATTACCAAAACCACCCTTATAACTGTATCTGAAGAAAATTGAGCAACCATTTAAACTGCCTCCATAGCATTCTCAGTAACTACTTTCTGGTCATGGCAGCCACCATCTTTTATCACTTAGGCTATTTTGGGGGGAAATCGCAGGAGGAGACACAATTACTTTACCTTTGTCTCTGATCAATTGAACTTCTACATATAAGGCCTGTTTGGCATTACTTTTAGAGGTTGTTTTTAACTTCTATAACCACATACAACAACTTAGAGTGTTACATAAAACCTGCTTTTATAAAACTATTTTTAAAAGTATTGTCCAATAAAAAAAGTAGAAGCAGGTCAGTGGTTGCTTTGCTTTTTTACAATAGCTTCTACTATCATATTTTAAAATTATTAAATTAACCTTAATAATAATACATAATTTCTAATCTATCCATTGTTTTCATAACAAACTAAAATAACATCAATACAATAAGTTTAAAATTAATTTAGAAGGTAATTTTTTGATGTTGTTATGCTTTTTTAGAGTGATCTTTTACGTGGACATCTAATTTATCTTGTTTAAAAATCTAAATATATTTTAAATAATAAAAATTAATTTTTTAGCATTATAATATATAGAAATTACGTATGTTAACCTTAAAATTAAAATTAAAATTAAAAACTAAGACTATGGACATGCTTAATAGAGGATGTCTATTTTTATTATCATATATCTCTACAAAAAGTTTATATATAGTTTATCAAACACTCACAATTCTGCTTCAATATTCACGGCGGCTTTAAAAATAATTTACCAAAAATGCCAACCTACTTTTGGTCATGGTGCAATAAAAGCGCAATACAATAAAAGCGAAAACACAACACAATAATGTCAAACTGGTCCATAATTTCTCTTTAACATCATAACAAAAGGAATAGTTTGTTGTCTTTTAACAAACAATATCACTAGAAATATTAAATGACAAGAAACTTAAGGCAATAACATCCCTATATTTGATCAAATGCACAAGGACCATAATTTAATTCTCAATTATCAAAAAAGAAGGGTGTTAGACACGTTTTGAATTAATTAATTAATTAAAGGTTAATGAGACAATTGACCCAATTACGTTTGTTGAATTGAAATATGACTCTAATTTGTAAAAATTCTATAAATGTCTCATAATTATATCATTAAAATTATTTATATGTAATTATATAGTACAATATTTAATATCATTAAGATAATTACTATATCATTAAAGATATTTTTAAGATATTTTAAATATTGTGTTAAATTTTAATTTCATAACAATAATTTAGACACGTATTATAGTTTTTTCATTAATTAAATGTGTCAGTTATTTTGTGGCCCATTAATGACATTTAAAATTAGGGTTAACGAGACAATTGGCCTAATTACGTTTATTGAATTAAAATATGACTCTAATTTGTAAAAATTCTACAAATGTCTCATAATGACATCATTAAAATTATTTATATGTAATTATATAGTACAATATGTAATATCATTAAGATAATTACTATATCATTAAGGACATTTTTAATATATTTTGAATATTGTGTTAGATTTTAATTTCATAACAATAATTTAGACATCGTATTGTAATTTTTTCTCAAAATTAAGAATTAAAACCCATTAAAGTACAGTTAATCCCTACTAAAGTAACTTCCCTAAAACATGAGACATGACTTTTGGAGTATCCACGCATTTACTCGTATTTTTTTGTCCTCTCTGACAGGAAGATTACTATACAGAAGACATACGTTTAAAAGTACATAGGAATAGGGTCTCTAGTCTACAAGGGAGTCTATAAAATTCCATCTGTACATGGATATTAGGTCTTATATAGACTAACCAACTATCCTTAAAATTGTTTCTACAAGGTTTTGAATATGATTATTATGGTTAGAGGTAGGATCTATTGCTTCTGCTTTATTATTAAAATTTCTGAAATTTTTAACATTTAGTATTAGAGCGAAACTCCAGTTAAGGAGTAGGTTCGGCGTTTATGTTTGCTGGAATTCTTTTTTTCTCCTAGATTTCAGTTTCATCAGTGCCCGTGTTGTAAGTCTGGGTTTTTTCTATACATATCTTGATGCTGTTTTTATTGGCATGTTTCAATTGTGATATGCGTTATTTTGTATTACCAATATGGGTCAATTTTTTTCTGTCGACGACTCTATCATGAGATCTTCATATTGAATGCGTGGTCTTTTAATCAGCATTTTTGCTTGTATGCTATGTTTTCATCCCGAGAATTAGGGTATCTCATATGTACATCTATAGCGTCGAGTATATGATATTTTTGTTTTCTTACTATTAATGAATTTTGGGGAATATATATCGACGTTTAGGTTTCGGCAATTTTAAACATTTTTGTTTTGGTTGCAAAAGATTATTTGTATACGGATGCATATATATATAGATATATATATATATATAGATATATATATATATATATATATATATAGCGTCAATTTTCTGATTTGATATATATACATATATCTCAAAAGTCCAACGATTATGTATTCGACATATATGATTTCGGTTTGGTTTATATAAACTCCTTTTCAGTGCTTAGATGGATTAATTTTCAACTTATTTAAGTTGGAGGATATATGAATCTCGTGACAGTTTATATATTTGATCATTAGTGTGTACATATTATCTATATATTGATTGGCATATTATTTAAAAAATCTTGGTACACATATATGCGGTTTTAGTTTTCCCGCAGCTTAAGAGTTTTTGGAAATTAAGTCCGGGCTTCCAACCAATTATGATTTATGCTTAATAACCTGAAGCAAGAATATGCCACTTTGTTCTCATGTGGTGTACATGTATATAAACGTCAATTTGTTAAATTTGCACCTTATGATTTTTATTACTTTATAAAAGGGCCGTATGGTTTTTGGCTTATCTATTGTCACCTTATAAGCATGCTTGAGGAAATTAATTCATGTTGCCATGCTTCAGTTTTGTTTTGGTACATAAATATTGCATATTGAAGTTAATTGTAAGTTATTAATGGTTTTCAAGCATTAAAGAGTAAATACTATAGTGTTATCCTGCATTTAGATCATGATAAATTGTGGTTTTTTTCATCTTGTTATACTTGTCGATACATGCTTGAATATTTTAGTATATTACTCACAATAAAAGTGCTTTAAAGTAGTGTTTGGAGACACTACTTACATAAGATTGGCATTTAATATAGTCAATACTATTGATGTCATATTAAAGTAACGTTTGATTAATTAAGTGACTGTCACGGCAGCCTTGATTATGATAATGTTAGGTGACATAAGGATAATTTAATTTAGTTACATTAAGTTAATGACATCATAATTGTAATTAAACATAATAAAATATAGTAATTTAACCCACTAGGTGATTGATATAGTAATTTACTTTTGAAAGAATAAAAATCAAAACAAAAATCACATAATTTCTAAACTTTAAGAAATTAAAACTTACCCAAATAACACTTTGTGATTTTAGCTTTTCAAGGCTCCTTTGAAACTCCTTCCTAGACATTATTTTCATTCAACAACACCTTGAATCAACTTTCCTTCCTTAACCCAAGAAAAACCATAAAAAACCTTGAAAAAGTTTAGGTTTTTATCTTAAAACTTGATAAAATCCTTGGATTTTGCCTCTTGAACTTGATTGGGGCTAATTTGGCAAAGAGTTAGATTTGAGAAAATTTTTTGGAGAGCTCTTCAATGGCTACCGTGGGCTAGAGGAAGAAGAAAATGAAATTTTTTTTGGCTAAAATCACATTTAATGCATGCTTATCCAATGGGGTGACTCACTAAGTAATCCATGAGTCTACCTAATGTGGCATAAGGTGATTGGGCCACCTCTCATGGCATGTGGCCCAATGAAACTGTAATGGGTGTCCACTTAGTGGGCCCAAAAAATTTATACTATGTAATTTTTCACCACACAGTATTTTTCTTACATTGCTGTAGTAAAATCAGCGCACAACATATCCTTAGATTGTATAAAATATTTTACTTACCTTTGGTTTACTTTTGGAGGCCAAACATAATATTTTTCATATCTACGTTTTCACTTTGCAATATACTTATACTGCTTCGGCCCTCTTTTTTACACTGGGTTAGAGTTTGGTGGATTCTATGTCCTATTTATACTCTAGTTACCTATTTGTTTGTATCACAATTTTACAATTAATTGTGATATAAAATTTATTTTATGGATATTATTTACAAATTCTTGAGTATTTAAACTCATAAAATCTGTATTAACAATATCCAACATTGCATCATGTTTGCAGTGAAATTTTCAATTAATACTGCTTATTTATATATTATCATAATTTTACAATTATTACAATTTTTAAGGGTAAATTCATTAATTAAACCCAATTAAATATTAGATTTTATTAATAAATTTCTCCTGGTCATTACAAGCAAAACCAAGAAGGGTGCCAGAATGACTTTTGAAATTTTAGTGATCGTACACACTGACATTAGCGTCCCTATGAGAAGTGTTTAACTGTCAGAGATATTTTATCACTTTTATTGATAACTACTCACGATTTATGTATCTCTTTTTGCTTTATGATAAGAGTGAGGCGCTAGATGCTTTCAAAATCTATAAAGCAGAAGTAGAGAAACAATTGGGCAAACAAATTAAGATACTGAGGTCCAATAGAGGTGGTGAATATTATGATAGGTAGACAATTACTCAGTCCATTTACAAGGTTTTTGTAGGAAAAAGGCATTGTTGCCCAATATGCAATGCTGGCTCACCATCCTAAAATGGTGTGGTGAAAGACGAAGCCTAACCTTAAAAAGCATGCTGAGGAGTATGATTAACAACTCTGATTTCCCATTATTCATGTGGAATGAAGCCTTAAAGACAGTGGTATATGTACTAAACAGGTTTCCAACCAAGGCAGTTCTCAAAATGCCTTTTGAGTTTGGAAAGGTTGGAAACCTAGTTTAAGGCATGTACATATATGGGGTTGCCCCTTGCTAAGGTTAGAATTTATAATCCACAAGAAAAGAAGTTAGACTCAAGGACAGTCAGTGGATATTTCATTGACTATGTGGAGAAGTCTAAGGGATATAGATTTTATTACCCTTCTCGTGCTACGAAAATAATAGAATCTCAAAATGCAAGGTTTCTAGAGAAAGATGTTATTAGTGGGAGTGGTCAATCACGAAATATAGTGTTTGAGGAAAACCGCATTCATGAACCTACTACCGAGTCTTTAAATAGACTAATTGTTTTTCAAGATAGTCATCCAGATCTGACAATTCTGAAAACACCAGCTGTTAAAGAGCCACATCATCATGAGTATATACCCCAATAGATCAAGTTGTTGAACACCCTTAATAAGAAAATGTTGATATGACGTTAAGAAGATCTACTAGAGTAAAAAAAAAACATGTAATCTCTTCTAATTATGTTGTGTACCTACAAGAATCTAACATTGACATTGCACTTAAGATGTCTGTTACGTTTTCATAAGCGATGAGTGGAAGCAAATCCACATTATGGTAAAATACCATGAAAGATGAGATGGATTTAATAGCTAACAACCAAGTTTGGGATCTTAGGTCATTAGTTGTAAATGGGTCTTTAAGACTAAAAAGAACTCATTTCGGATAATCATGGCATTGGTAGCTCATTATGATATGGAACTACATCAGATGGATGTGAAAATGAAGATTTTAATATTAAAGAATAAAAATAATAAAAAGAAGGCAAAAAATGAAGATTTTAGAGTTCAAAATATGAAACATTCAATTTGGACTCCAACAAATGTTGGGATCACAAATTAGAGTTAAAACGGTTGAGAAGCAGCAAAAATACCATTGAAAATGAATTCTAAGCTATAACCCAAGTCTTGTCACTGCAACCCCATTTATGCCCGCTGCAGCGCCATACTATGCCCCAGGTAGTCCCTGTTGCACTACCGTATAAAATCTTGCATTGGCCACGCCTCCAATGCATTTTTGACTGATTTTAGACTTAGAATCACTTCTTTTCATTGTTCATCAACCCTACCTATATAAGCATCATTGTAGAACTAAGGGGGAGAGTTTTTGGACAAATTTTGGGAGGCTTCTTGAAGAGAATAAGGAGGAGAAGAAGAAAAGGAGCCTTGGGAGAGAACCTCAGTAGAGGCAGAGGCTTTCCGACGCTAAACCCATTCTTTCTTTCACTCTTTCTTTATTTTCCTTTGTACGTATGTTATTTTAGTTTGTATTTTGGTTATAAGTGGACTTTAAACCTTAAACTTAATTATGTAGAAATTGTATGAATAATTTTTAGCTTTCCCTTTGAAATTGCTTATGTTTCACTATAATTTCATGTTTATGATTATTTTCTTGTTACATTTAGGTGTACAACTAGATATGGCTTGAGAATTGTTTATGGCAAGAATAGAATACTCGATCTGTAATTGTCTTGTTGTTCTAATCCTTAGTAGTAAATTGTGATCATTAGTTATGGTCAAGTTTTCATATGATTGCAAGTGGAATATAATATAGGTTGAATGAACTCAGCTTTTGTGTGTTTATTGCCTAGATCAACCTATTTTTCTCAATATAATGCTTCCCTTAGATTTGATGGAAAGGTTGATAGAGCACTTGTTTTATTAAATCTAAAATGGAAGGAAAGATTAGGATAGCAGAGCTTGTTATCTATAGTTAATAGTTTCAATGAAAAATTTGAAAATAATTCTATGATTATCGGTGTTATTAATGCTTAACAATAGTGAAGGATCCTATAATCAGTTTTTATTTTAATTGTTTACAATCTTTTATTTATTTATTTTTGTTTTAATTATTAAATTAGTTAAAAACCTTAAACCCCCATTTTTGTATTTAGTTTAAATTTAGGTTTTTAAATTTGTTAATTAATTAATTAGAGCCAGTTCTCCTGTAGGAATGACCTTTGCTCAATAACGACTATACTACAACTCAACAAGGTTTTATCTTTTGATAGGTTTTTTGGGATCTTGTCAGAGAGGTTTACATGAAACAAATTAAAGGGTTCATCTCAAATAGGAATGATAATTTAATTTGCAAGATTAAGAAATCTATGTATGGGCTAAAACAAGCCTCTCGTCAATGGTATCTAAAGTTCCATAATGTTATTTCTTTATTTGGTTTTAAGGAGAATAATATGGATCAGTCTATATACCATAAGATTAGTTGGAGTAAAATAATTTTCTTAGACTTGTATGTGGATGATATTTTGCTTGCTTCTATAGATTTGGGCTTGCTTCATAAGGTTAAACGATTTCTCTCACTTCAGTTTGACATGAAAGATATTGGTGAAGCTTCTTATGTCATTGGCATAAAGATTGAAAGAGACATATTGCAAGGACATTAGGATTGTCTCAAGAAACCTATATCAATAAAGTTCTTAAGAGATTTCGTATGTAAGATTGAACACTTGGAATTGCACCAATCATCAAAGTGACAAGTTTCGTTTGAACCAATGCCCAAGAAATGATTTGGAAAAGGGAGAGATGAAGAACACTCCATATGTCTCTGTAGTTGGGAGCTTAATGTATGCTTAGGTCTTTACAAGACTTGACATTGTTTAGGCAATTGGAATGTTGAGCAGATATCCAAGTAATCCAGGTATGAATCATTGGAGAACTACAAAGAAAATCACGTGATACCTTCAAGGAACAAAGGACTACAAGCTTACATACTGACTGTTTGATCATTTGGAGATGATTAGATATTCACTCTGATTATGTTGGTTACCTCGACTCTAAAAAGTTGACATCTAGATATGTATTCTTATTAGTTGGTGGAGCCATTTCATGGAGAAGTGCAAAGCAGACATTGGTTACAACTTCGAACACAGAAGTAGAGATTGTATCATGCTTTGAGACCATGTCATAGGCTATTTGGTTGAGGAGTTTTATTTTAAGGCTAGAGGTTGTAGACTTGATCTCTAAGTCATTGAGGATTTACAGCAACAATTCCGCTACAGTGTTTTTGGCCAAGAATAATAAGAACAAAAGTCATAGTAAATACATCGGCATTAAGTATTTAGCCATTAAGGAACATGTTAAGTCAAGTAAGGTAGCTATTGAACATATTAGTATAAAATTGATGGTTGTAGATCCTTTGACAAAGCATTTACCACCTAAGGCTTTTAAGGAACATGTTAAGCATATGGGACTTAGTTCTATTTTGTAAATTTTATGTAATTGAGATACCCTTTATGTTTGTATTGCATTTTGGTCGATATGAAAACTCCAATTATTTCAATTTTTGTCTTCTTATTTTTGTTTATATATACATAAAGATTAGAGAATGACTATATAGATATTTGAATATTAAGTAGACCCTGAATGAACATTTGAAAGCTCATTCATAAAGAGAAGTATCATATATGGTTCTCATTCAAGGGAGAAAGTTGCATTGTGATGCATGGAAGGTAATACTTACTCTTAGAGGACTTATCATTATAATTCATATGATTTAAACTCTTATGCTTGAGTATAAGAATATAGGGAAATTTTTGTTTATGTATAAATTTTTAATTGATACATATTGTGGAGTTTATGGGCCAAGTGAGAGAATGTTAGACACGTTTTTAATTAATTGATTAATTAATGTGTCAATTATTTTGTGGGCGTTAGTGATATTTAAAATACAGAATTAAAACCCATTAAAGTATAGTTAATACCCACTAAAGTAACTTCCTTAAAACATGGGACATCATTTTTGGAGTAACCACGCATCTATTCCTATTTATTTGCCTTCCCATCATTAAAAATACAGAGGGAATAAAGTCTCTAGTCTACAAGAAAGTCTATAAAATTCCATATATACATGGATATTAGGTCTTGTATAGACTAGCCAACTATCCTTAAAATTGTTTCTATAAGGTTTTGCATATTATTGTTATGGCTAGAGGTATTTGCTTTCCCTTTGTTATTGAAATTTCTAACAAAGGGTTGATATACCTTTCGTTGTTGTTGTTTGGGGGAGAAATTAACATAGTGATTTACATGGTGGTCTCGGCTTTGCACTATCGTTACAAGAGAAATCATTGCCTGGAAGCAGAATTGGAAAGAAAATCCTTGTATGGAAGTGCCTTTAAAAGAGGGGTGAATGTTTTCTCATTTTATTTGGAGGCTTGACCTTGTTTTTATTCTTGGTAAGCAAAAAATATGAAAAGTAAAAACCATTGTTGCTTATAGCTTAATTCCCAAGGTTTTAGGCTTACAAAATTCTGACCTTTATGGAATTCACTTTGGCTGTTAATTACGGCAATATATGGGAAGAGAGAGTACATGAACAATATTTGGATTAAGAAAAGGTGTGGAATCTAATACAAAATGGAAATGGAAACAAAAACG
>CAMOHE010026073.1:0-18447 GCA_946598075.1 Artocarpus hirsutus | reverse complement strand
TAAAACGTGCATTTTATTGTGGCGTCTGGCCCGGGCGTATTCCCTCAAGCCTCCATAGGACCCACCTTGCGGGCCTCCGGACTTATGGCTCTTATTGGTAGACCATCGCCGTGTTGCCCACTCATCCGTACTCTCCCCTTTGGGGCCCTCTAGCCCCTTAGGGTTTTTCTTTCGCGTCCCTTGGGTTCGAACCTCAAACCTCCCTTAAGAGGTTCTTATTTCCTTCTCAAGTACCAATTGAGCTATACTCAATTGGTACTCGAGAAGGAAATAAGAACCTTTTAAGGGAGGTTTGAGGTTCAAACCCGAGGGACGCAAAAGAAAAACCCTAAGGGGCCAGAGGGCCCTAAAGAGGACAGTACGGATGAGTGGATGGCACGAGGATGGTCTATCAATAAGAGCCATAAGTCCGGGGGTCCCGCAAGGTGGGTCCTATGGAGGCTCGAGGGAGTACGCCTAGGCCAGACGCCACACAAGGCTTAAGACGTAGCGGTGGTTTAAGGGCCATTTGTATGCCCCTCCCAATGCCAATAAAAAGGTGTGTTAATATTAAGATTAGAGATAATACATGGGGAGGATGACACATGTAGTGTCCACCAAGTAAAGTAACACATCTGAAGTTAATTTTACAGGCACATCTCAACATTAGGAATTACACAATAGACAAGTAAGGCTTATTGCCCTGCTAATCACGATAAAACCGACAGGGTTTGTCATTTGACAAGTTAGAACATATTGCTAATATATATATATATATATATATATATAGCCATATTAACCAAACCCAAGATTAGAGTGATACGGTTAACACGTTAGATTGTTATGACACATTAAAATACATACCTCGGGTAAGATCATAAGAATAGGTGCCTAGCCCAAATTGTTCATCTAAAAGATAAATGAACATTAAAAAAAAGCATGTTTTCCGTTTACTTGATGTAAAATTGCAACTTACATTTTTTCGACGAATACACTTACTATAAGCGATTTTTATAATTTTCATGAGTATAATATGAACTCTTTTCTTGTTATGAACCAATCAAGTTAAAGTACGTAATGGTCAAATCCTTGAGGAAGGAGTAAATTCTAAGATAGGGACCATCCATTTTAAGTTAAAGGTTCCAATAGCTTGAGATCATTATTATGCTAAAACTACCTATAGGTTAAATAGGACCCATAAACAGCTTTTTTTCTTTTATTATAAACAGTTTGGATCCTTACTCATAAAGCACATAATTTTGTTAAGTTTAAAATTTGATTTAAATTGTCAAAAAAAAGTGTGTTTAACAAATTATTACTATTATTTTTACTAAGTAAATAGGAGTTTATGAAATGTTTTGATGAGACAAAAATAGTTTTTGTTAAAATAAAAATGACCATCGTATTTTAGAATGTTATAAATAATAATAATAATAATAATAATAATAATAATAATAATAATATATACACACATACAACCTTTCATTGAAATAGTAAGGAAGTCTTAGAATGATATAGAACACTAAAGTGGCCTAAAAAGAAGGAACACAGCCAACTATAGACACGAAATTCATATGTAGAGAAAGTTAGGATACGTCATGAATGTTTCCATAGTTGAAGCAAGGTTGATTAGAATCCCAAATAAGAGATAAGTTTTACAAATTTTAAAATACAATAAGACAGCACACATACGATTATGCCATTGAACAAATTGAGACAATTAATGCTAGAATGACACAATTTTCTATGTGCTCAAAAGAGTAGAATCTCAATCCCAAGGTGGGTAGAAAGTATACTAACTCTAATGAACCTTTTTACAGGTTAAAGGAGACAATATAGTTTTACTCTTCTAGAAGAGCATGCCCTACTAAATAGCACAAGAATTAGATCTAGAATAATTTCTTACCTATAAATGGGCCATGAATACCATAAAACTACCTAAGTTTTTATGATATGTTACGGTAACATGTCCTAGATTTTACAACAAGTACAAGTAAAGGGAATCAATAGTATGATTTCATATACTATGAGAATCTATTACTCGATATATCGCAATAGTATGTTGAAATTTCTAGAATAAGCCCGCCTAAGGAGAATCTATGGTATGATATCCATATGTTAGGGGAGATAATGCACCCCTTTTATAAAGTATCATAGTAAAATTTTCTACTAGGAGAAAAATAAAATCTCCAATTTACCTTAAAGAAACAAGAAGAAATTACTACAAGATTCACTAGATTTGATTAGAAATCGTCAGAATGATTTAGATAATCAAGTAGAATTTAGCAAATTTCTCATGACCAACATAAAGGTCACACGGGCAAAACCAAGAGAGACCCTACGGATATGAAAAATAGGAATGAATTTCCTTTTCTCGCACCTCAAGGAGAGGTAGGACAAATTCAAGAGAGATATGAAAGGATAACCTTAAACGTTATGAACCCTTAGAAGTTTTAAAATGAGTAGATAAACATGTTTTAGATAGTCATTATTACTAGTCTGGGATGACTAGATAATAAAGACCTATAGATTAAGCAATAAGAAAAGAAACTTATTGGCCAATTTCTATTTACTAGATCATGATCTAGATGCAAATAAGCAATCTAAGATACGAATTAGGATAAGTACAAGTTCTAAAACAAGAGAAAGAATAGCCACAGGAAAGTGGGGACAAATTTCCATCTTAAGATATTTAGGAAGAAAGTTGGGAAAAGAAAGAAAACCCGACGAGATTAGGATATGAAGCCACAGGATACCCTAGTTTATCTCAATTTTTTAGGACAAAAATTCTATAAGGTGGGTAGATTGTAATGACCTAAAAAGTCTAGAAATTAATAAGCATGATTAATTAAAGATTTTTTCATAATTACTCAGCTAAGTACCTGAGAAAGAACAAGTGTAGAACTTATCTACACGCAATTTAAAGGCTTTAATAGCTATGAGACCCTATAAATAAATAATGTTATGAATGCACAAATTTATGTGCTTCATTTATATAACATGTAATAATGTAATGTTATGATAGTACATTGGAATAATTGTTTAATGTGCTAAATGAAAAGTTTATGATTCATTAATTTCATGCATGAGCAAAAGAGGTGATGTTATCTAGCAAAAAAGTGGAATTTCCAACTTATAATGATTATGTGAAAAATTCCTATATGATATTAGTTCAGTAAAAGAAACCCAGATCAATAGTGTTTATAAGCTCCATACCATAATTCAAAAAATGGTGAGCACCAAGTTTAATTATGCAAGGTTTATGACAATTTTACTATGATTGATCTCGAAATTTAAGAAGATCATAAAATAAGATAAGAATTTCAAGAAATTATCAGGATCATTGAAAGTTCAAGAATTCCAATGTTTTAGATGCATATAGTTAGTTATTATACACATTAATAATTACGTAAGGTTTATTATTGTTGTTGTAATAATAATAACAATAATAATAATAGCAGTTGTCATAATAATAGTGAAGAAGAAGTGAAGTGTTGATGGAGTCCACAAACGTTAATCTATAGGTAAGAGGTGAATCCATAAATGACTTCTTATGAGGAATAGTTCGGGTTATGCCATAAAGCTTGAAATAGTGTTAAGTTCATAATTTGAATTAAATTGACTTACAGATAGTCAATTTAATTTATAAAACTAATTTAGATTAAGACTATTATTTTTATAACAAAATTTGAAGCTTAAAATATGAAAATTTTTAATGAAAAATATATGTTTTAAATTATAATTTTTTAAAGTAAAAATAAATATATATATATTTATATTGAGCAAAATTTTAAATACATAATATATTTCTTAGAAGTCATATCCATATATATATATATATAAATATGTATGCAGTTGTAAAAATAGCTAATCACTGTTTTTGAAAGCAAATGTATCAAAGTTTACTGTTTTAAAATATGATCAAGAAATCAAATTTTAAGTTTTAGCCAAATTTCTTAAATACAAAGTATTATTATTAGCAAATATATATATATATATATATATTTGGTGGAATGAGTGAATCAATGATTTTAAAGACAATACTCTCAAAGTTTATCATATCAGAACAAATTCAAGAAATCCATACAGTATGAATAAATTTTATGAAAATGATTTTATGACAGTATAAAGATGTTTATATGGCAATGATACAACAAGAAGATTAGAATTAGTGTAACTATTTTTAAAAAGTAAGAATAATTACAGTTTTAAAAGTACAGTGATGTTTATGAGAATTTCAAGCTTACGAATGAAATTTGATCTGCTCGACATTATACAAAATTAGACTATGAGGTCTCATGGCCTATGAATATATGAACAAGGAAATGAAAAAAGGAGGAGAAAATCAGCCAATCAAAGCAGCTCATTCTCCCTCTTTACTTTCTCTCTCTACAATTTCTCTCTCCTCAAACTTAGTCCAGGATCTAGCCTCCATTTTTGACACCTCACACACCAATGGAAAGCTCTCGTCGAGCTGAGTCCAATGGTGTGTTGTGCCAACCACAATACCGTTGGAGGAAGCCACATGCGCCAGTCAGAGTGGTGGAAAAACATAATTTTTCAGCAAGATTTCTCTTCATCCGATCACCGATCGACCAGATGTTTGTGCCCACAAGCTCAGATCGACGAAAGGAACAAGACGGTACCAACCTTTCAACTCGATTTTAGCTAGAGCAAAATGATAGAGTTGCCCCCGTCTCCGCTGTCGCACCACCAACTGATTTCACTGTCATCGACCTACAGTAAGGCACACTGTTGGTGCCACCAAACTCAGACGACCATGGGGAGTTAAAACCCTAAGCTAATTTCTCTATTTCACTGTCACCAGTTGAAGCTAAAAAGCACCGTCTTCGAGACACCGTGAAGCTCACCAATCTCCCAATTGCAGCCACCGTCGAGGCCGATTGACCTCACCTACTTATTCAGAGGATTGAGTGGAACAAAAGCCCTCCATCAATTGCGAGAAAAATCTCACCATCACCAGGGTTCGAACGGCTCCAATTCTGCCATCGTGAGGAACACCGACCGTGATGTTCCCGACCACCTCACCCCAAATTGGATGAGGGGAAATGTTCAGGCCTACACGATGAAGCTTCCCAAGTCTTCAATTTCAAGGAAGCACCACGAGAAGGGCGAAGATCAAAGACCCATCGTGGAGCACCGCCGCAAGAAGGTGGAGCCCCGGTTCCACGCAATGTTGAGCGGCCCCATGTTAGGGGAAATGCTTAGAGTGACTTGGGGAGCAAAATCCCTTGGTCAATTTAGGAGCTCGAATGCCAGAAGACCGAGATCAAAACCTGCCAACTTACACCATCGACAACAGCCCTGATCTGCATGGTTAGAGGTCAAATTGAGCCAAATTAAGGTGACCATTGAACTTATAAGGGTCAAATTATGGGGGGTAAGCTGAGCCCAACTGCCAACAGAGCCGGTCAACGTCGGTCAACCATTGGTCAACGACGACCATGGGGTTTTATGATCTAGACCTTTGATCGACGATCCGAAACTGCCTCCCGACTCGTTTCAATGCTCCGAATGTGATGGTGCCCTCCATTTGAGCTAATTCCACTCTGGTAAAAATCGTCTAGTACCAACTGCACATGGTTTGAAGTGACTCAAACTGCAGCAACGAAGTCCAGAATGATGTTTCCAGCCATTATAAATCTCCATGGAGCATTCCTAGCCATCCATGGTCACTTGAGGAGCACTATCGAGGATGCTTTGTAGACTGTAGATACAACAAAATACAATTGAACCCACTCAGTTTAGAGTCCAGGTAAGTAGGAATCTCGCTTATAGTATGAATAGTTTTAAAAATAAATTGATTTAAATATTGCATAAAAATTTATGAAAGTGCATGATCAGTTATTTGTTACACTGTCTTATGTTATGATGTGATATATTATGTTATGGCAATACGTGATATGCTGTGATGATGATGATATGATTAATGAGTGATGTATGCAATATTTAAATCATATCGTTCAATCACCTTCAAGTTAAGTATGATTATGATTTACGATTCATGATTTATGAAATTGTGATGCTATGTAATGATAAGTCATACTGCATACACACAATAAGACAAGTAAAACGTATAAGAAAAATAAAAGGTATTGTACCAACCTCTCTACCCACGGAGAGGCTTCATGTTAAAGTTATGAATAATCTTGGTGTCATTGAGGACCTCGCGAACCCTAACTTGCCAAGACTCATATGCATTGGTACGATCACTTGAGCCCAAAGTAAGAAGATAAGTTATAGTTTAAATAATTAAGCATAAACCAAGTTGATAAGCAAGCATAAAATGTTCATACATATTTTTATTAAAACAATTTTTAATTAGGTTTTGCGAGACTAATTTTTTACTTGCTGAATGAAAGCTCATTTAAGTGTGTTCATGCTGTAAGTAAGAAAAACTGTCAGCAGCACTTGATGGACAGTGGTGAGTGGCGGCCAAATAGTGAAGATAGGAATGGATACCGCTTAGACAATGTAATATTCTGGCAATATTATTTTACAAACTTACGCATGTTTTTTTTTTACGAAATTTTATATGTTACACCTTATGAAAATCATGTGCATATGAATAAGTAATAAATTATGTAATTATGTTTTGAAAACCAAGATTGTGATTACGCAACCTTGGTCCAAAAAATTTTAAAGTTTAAAAATGTTGCAATAAACAATGCAACAACTGTGTGAAGTTTTCAAGTAAGAAAATTATATGATTGTTTACAATATGAAAATGCTTATATGAGTTTTATGCTAAAATAAGTAATGATTTTTATGAATACATTTTAGGAATTTACTTTCATGAAAGTTTAAATGAATATGCTTCTAAATTATCATTTTTATGCCGGTTTTAAGTGAATGAGTTTCAAGTAATTATAATTATGTTAAGTTTTTAAAAAAGCTAAACTTTTAAGAAATCCATATGTTATTTTTAAGATATTAAATTATAGTAATATATATATATATATATGTATGTATATACTTTCTTTATGGGAGTTTTGAAAAGCATTTAATATGATTTATTCCACCATTTAATTTAGAATTGTTTTTGAATTAGTTATATTTAAATTAAGGAATGTTTTAAGAAAAGTAATTCTTAACTAATTATCTTCATGTTTAAAAGAAAAGTTTTAAAGGTTTGTCACTATTTTATGTTTTAAGAGATTAATGTTTTATAGTATGCAAAGGTTAAGTTTTTGCAAATGACGATTACGTTAAAATGTGATTATCATCATTATGTTATTATCACGTTTTTAAAAATTTATGTTATTATGTTAGGTTTACGAAATTAAGTTTTGAGAAATGATTATTACATCTCTTAAGGTTATATGTTGAGAATTCTTTATCATCAAGAATTCATTTGTTATTAAGTTTTAGGAAACAATTATTATTTCTTTTAAGGTTTCATGTCAAGGATTCCATGACAAGAATCAATTTAAAGGAAAAAATTTATTTTGAAATTTATGTTCTTTATGATCAGTTAAGTTTAAATCTACGAACAAATTTAAGTCAAGTAACGGCCACGTAAGGCGAGTTGTTACAACTTGTTAAGTAGAATTCTAGTAAAATTCATTAAAATAAAATCCTTGAAATATGACAACTTGCGCATGTGTCTACACTCCCTGTCCTTGTAGAATACCACAAAGTACTTAAAAAAAATCCTACACATGATTTTTCAAATTTATAATTTTTTATTTTTCATGACACTAGAAGAGACCAAAATAGCAAGAATGTAAAAGAAGCGTTTCCTTAAAATGCTACCAAAACATAGCATCCTCACCCCATTTTGTCTTAGATTTGCCTCAAAGTATCAAAACTACCCCCATTGCCATTTCAACCTCATTGTTGTGAACAATGCCAGAGCTCTATGGCCTGAAAACATGCAATACATAAACACTCCACCCATAAGTTTTTCTTCATTTTTTGAATACTATAGATAGTTTTCTCTCTCTCAGTCATTTTCCATCTTTTAAACCTTTTTGTATTAGGAGGAGAAGAAAAGCTACAAGTTGCCTTGCTAAATTGAGAGAAGCAATTTTGTATACTAAAATCTAATTCTCTTTTCTCATTTCTTATATTTATGGGGCCCACCAAACTATTAGTCCTAATTTAATTTGTAAATAAATACATGATTAAATAGGAAAGAAAAAACACTTCTTGAAAAATTACACAAAAACAAGTTAGAGTTGTCCTCTACTCCTTATAGCTTACACTAACTCTGTATGCTCACTGTTACCCTATCAATTTCCACACCAAAAAAAAAAAAAAAAAAGAAAGGAATTACAAGAAAACTGTGTACTATTGCATTCATGTGGTGAAAAGTCAACATGATGAATATAACTCTCATATTAGATCAATACTATATTAATTATGTTATTAACTTAGTTCATATTAAATAATATTGATTATTTTAGCATCGTGTAAAGTTGTAAGAAAAAATTACAAGTTTTACTCATAATATCTATTTTTTTTCCAAACATCATCGACAATATCCAAAATATTATCTGTAAATTAAAACCTCTACAACTTAAGCAACATTGTCATTCTTGTCCTTGCGTGTAACATATAAACAAAAAAATATTACTTTTTACCCTTTTTCCTAAAAGTACACATTACTTTGGCATAAAAAAAAAATCCTCACAAATAGGACAATTGCATTCACATGTCCTAAAGCATTCATTCGCTCATTTCACGTCCACATTATTTCCTTGTTACTAAGGGTGAACATCAAGTCAGTTGGATGAATTTTAGAATTTTTTAACCTATTAAATCAAAGTTCAAGTGGGTTAATTTTAAATCTAATCCACTCAATGACAAACTTTAAAAGCAACACACCTAATTAAAGTTCAGGTGGATTGGGTGGGTTTGTAGGACTGAGAATTATAAAGAAGAAAAAATTCAAACTAACAATTTACCAAAACCAAAAATATATTAAAAAAATTAAAATTCATCATATATTGGTTGTCTAACAAAGCTCAAATACATACCTAGCAAACAAACCAAAATAAAAACTAAGAAAACAAATATCTTTTTAGGTAATAAATATTAACCACAACCAACCTGTTGCACAATAATCCTCCTCTCACTCCAAACATCTCCACTTAAACATTCTCTATATTCATAATGCAAGATCCATCACCTAGCATAAAACATAGTTTTTAAAATAATTAATGTAAAATATATATCTTATAAAACAACATATGATGAATGCATTGCTTGGTACAACTTCTTCATATTCTTCCAAGGTTTGCACATCATTCGTGTATTCTTTAAGCTCTATAAACTTGTTCTTCTCAGACATCAACCAATTCTTTGAATAAATTAAAGCCTTAACCATCTTTGGTGACAAAGAACTCCTAAATGGATCAAGCAACCTACCCCCATTTTGAAAAAGTAGATTCAAAAGCAACTGTAAAGACTTGTATTGCCATAAAACTTTTGCAATTTATGAGACAATTATATAATTGCTCACTTTGGATTTTCACCATCCTACTATGCTAAGTGGTAGTGATGAAAAGAGACATACCGATAAGAAGAAGACTTAGTAGAAGAGAGATGTGGATGTAGAAGTTGGGGGCGATCGAATGAAACAAGAGAGATGATAATTTTTGGACTTTGAAGCTAGGAAATAGATAGGTAGGATTATGAACAAAACACAGATAGGATGTGTATGCTAGAAAGAAAGTGGTGAAGTCCTTTTTTATGTTTTCTTTTCTCAAAAAATTGTATAGTATAGTGTGTAGTGTGTATTAGAAAGTAGAACGTAGAAAACTATAAATCTAAAACCAAAGAGAGGAAAATCTTTATAAAATATAAACCATGTAATTATACATAAAATTTTTTTACATACGATACTATATTAAAATTACAATACATGTAAGAGATTGTATATATATATATATTTATATTAGGTGGGTTCAGATTATCTCAGATTATGAAAAACTCAATCTAAATCCACCCAATAAAAAATCAAACTAGGCGGGTTAATAGAAATTTTTATTTGAAGTCATCGAATTCAAATTATCTCATGGATTAAATCAGATTCGTCGCGTCGTGGGATTTTTTGTTGGATTATCACATCATTATTTAACAATTTTGATTACACAAAAGTGTGATGCTCAAAAAGTAGTATGAAATGCATCGTTAACTTCATTGAGTTGAGAGGATATGACTGACCCACATATCCATGCATATCACCAAAAGTGGTAGGGTAATTTGGCTTTTCCTTTTCTTATTGTTTTAAAAAGATATTAAACATAGGAAAAATACTCCAATTTACATGGTGATCAAAAGTATGCATGATGTGATGTCACTCTCTCACTCGTCATATTCTTCTTTCTACCTTCCAAGAATTTTCCTTCAAGTTACAAAGAAAATAAATTAACTGTTGGGAATTAGGCTCCTTTTAATTCTAAGAACACCAAGAATGAATGATTGCAAAAAAAGGAATTAGAGAAAGATAAAAGAGGAACATCAAATTTTTATACAAGTTCATCAAATTTGTGATTACGTCCTATTTTTGTCACTGCATATTCTACTATGATGAAGGAGATGATTACAGATTATAAGAGAAATTTCTATCACAAACTCTCAAATAGTGTATACTAAATCTCTCTTTTATCACACCAAACAGAGTTTTCACGCTCAATATATGCCTCACAACTCTAGCCGTTTTATTTCTATTTAAATACCTCAAAGAATGAGTGAAAAAATAGCAACCATTAAGAAACCCTAGCAGTCACACATTTCCCCTTTTTTGTACGTCGCACTGGAATGCTTACCACTACCTTGAAAAATCACACAAGACAGGTTCTTGGAGGTACGACGCTCGAATCCGACGCTATAGCGTCGATCTTGGTTTTGGGCTATCGTTGTGGCGCCCAATCCTAGCGCTGCAGCACCCAAGCACTGCCCGCCTCCCTTTCTCTTCTCCTTTTTTCTTTTGTTGGGTTTTTTAATTTGGCTCCACCTATAACAATCTCTCACTTAGAGACTCATCAATCATCATGTCTCCAGCTACAACGGCAACAACTTCTTATGCCTTAAGGAGAAGTCCAATTGAAGTTGTGCATAACTTCAGTTTCTCGATAGGAATAGTTTTGGTAAGCATATCGACTAGATTCTGACTCTTAAGAATCTTCTCAAGCTATCACACTCCATCCTCCAAAGCCAATCTGATGAAGTGATAACGCAACTGTATATGCTTCGTCCTAGCATGAAATACAAGATTTTTGCCCAATTGTATGGCACTCTAACTGTCGCTATGTAGTACACTCCTTTCCTGCTTGTGATCCAGTTCTTCTAAAAAAGACTACAACCAAATCATCTCCTTACTAGCTTCAGTCATTGCCACATACTCTGCTTCAGTTATAGAGAGTGCAATTATCTTTTGCAGTTTCGAGACCCAGCTAACTACACTGCCACCCAAAGTATAAATGTAACCAGTAGTACTCTTTCTACCATCAATGTCTCCAACCATATCAACATCTACATAACCCTGTAATCCTAAGTCTCACTTATTGAAACACAGAGCTAAATCTGCAATACCTCTTAAATATCTAAAAATCTATTTCACTGCCTCTCAATGCTGCTAACCTAGATTGCTCATAAACCTACTCACAACTTCAATTGCATGTGCAATGTTCAGTCTGATACAAACCATGGCATACATGAAACTGCCTATTACGAAAGCATAAGCACCTTAGCCATGTGGTCTCGCTCCTGCTCTGTGGTTGATGATTGCTCCTTTGACAAGTTAAAGTAATTAGCCAAAGGAGTACTCATAGGCTTCACATTATTCATGTTGAATCTGTTAAGCACCTTTTTAACATATTTTTCCTGTGACAGTTTCAAGCCACTACTGTTCCTTGTTATTCTTATCCCAAAAATTTGTTTTGTACCACCCAAATCCTTCATTGCAAACTACTTAGACAACTCCTTTAGCTTGTTAATCTCCTGTTTGCATCCTCCTACTATTAGCATGTCATCAACATATAGCAACAATATAATATAGGAGTTACCAAAGTTCTTCACATAACAACAGTGATCTGCCTAACACCTCAAGAAACCACTGCTAGACATAAAACCATCAAACTTATTGTACCACTGTCTAGGAGCTTGTTTAAGGCTATACAAGCTCTTCTAAAGTTTGCACACCATGTTCTCCTTACCCCGTACTTCAAAACCTTGTGACTGTTTCATATAGATCTCCTCCTCCAAATCACCATAGAGAAAGGTTGTCTTACATCTAACTATTCCAAGAACAAGTCTTTGTTTGCCACCAGTGCAAGTACCATTCTAATCATGGTTAGTTTCACCACAAAAGAAAAAATCTCATTGAAATCAATGCCTTTTTTCTGTTAAAATGCTTTTACCACAAGCCTTGCCTTGTTCCGTTTGTTGCCATTATATTCATCTTTTATCTGGCATACTTATTCGTTATGCAAGGCATTTTTACCCTTTGGTAACTCTGCCAATTGCCATATTTGATTGGACATTAAAGAATCCATATCATCCCTCATGGCTAACTCCCTCTTGACCAAATCTTTAACCTACATGGCTTCATCATAATTCTTCAGTTCACCTTTGTTAGTCAACAAAATATAATGCAGTAAAGGGAAGTATATCTACGGCTGCCTGATGGTCCTGCTAGATCTCTTGACTATAGTAGCAGGAGTGCTTTGGTTTCCTTTTGGAGCTATATTTTCTTGATCTTCAACTTCTGAATTCTGCACTTTCACTTTAGGAAGATCCTTCAATGGAATCACCTCAGGCTTCTTATCTTCAGAACCTATACTTTTGGAGTCATTACTGTCTCTATCCTTATACCAAAAACCTTCCTTGAAGATCACATCCTTGCTCCTAATAATCTTCCATTTTTTGTTATCCCAGAAACGATAACCAAGCTCAAGTCCACCATAACCAACAAAAATATTTTTTAGATTTTGCATCAAGTGTACTTCTAGTAGTGGAATTAATGCAAACATAGGAAACACACCCAAACACTTTCCAATAAGAAAGGTTAACCTTTTACCACTCTAAACATCTTCTCATAACTTGAAATTTAGTGGTGTGGATGGACTCCTGTTGATCAAATGAGCTACAGTGTTAATTGCCTCAACCCAAAACAACTTTGGTAGCTCCACGTGCAACCTTATACTTCTAGCATGCTCGTTTAGAGTTTTATTCATCCTCTTATCTACACCATTCTGTTGTGGTTTTCATGGAATAGTTTTCTTCATTTTTATTCCATTCTCTGCACAGTATCGCTTGAAATCATCATCTATGTACTCTCCCCTATTATCAGACTACAAGCACTTCACCTTCAAATTATCTCATCCACCATAGCTCTCCATCTCTTGAAACATCAAAGACATCATATTTCCTTCCTGCTTGAGTCTTGAGTCATCAATAAAAGTCACATAATAATTTGAACCACCAAGAGAAGTAACCGTCGACGGTCTCCACACATCAATGTGAACTAGCTCCACTTAGGCTCTCTACCTATCTTTTAGAAACTGACTCTCTTCTGCTTGCCAAAGATGTAGTCCTCACACAAACTATGATCAACAGTTTTCAATCCTGATAGTTTTCTATAAGAATAAAGCACATTCATTCCCTTCTCACTCATGTGCCCAAGTCCATGATGCCATAGCTTGGTATTAACAACAGAGTCAACAACTGCTATGGTATCTCTACAATTAGAGTTTACGTAGAGAGTTCCAACTTTACGTCCCTGAGCAACAACCATGGCTCCCTTTGTGACTTTCCAACCTTTACAATTGAAGGTCACATTATGTCCTTCGTCATCAAGTTGCCCCACCGAAATCAAGTTGTGCATCAATTTGGGTACATGTCTCACCTTATGAATCTTCCACACAGACCCATTAGGCATCTTCAAACTAACATCTCCAATCCCAACAATATCTAAAGGTTCACCATCAGCAAGATAAACCTTACCATGATTTCTAGCAACATAATTCTCCAAGACATCACTATTTGTAGTAGTGTAGAATGAGGCTCCTAAATCTATCACCTATGAATCAAGAGAATTGTCAACAGACAAGAGTAAGGCGTCCTGTGCCTCTTTAGTGGTGGCATTTGTGGTGTCATTGTTCTTGTCTTCATTGTCCTTTGGAGAACTGAAATTCTTTTTTCAAGTGGCCAGTCTTTTTACAATTCCAACCCTCCACATTCCTACCATTCCTTGACTTGCTTCTCCCATTTCTTGACTTACATTTTTTTCCATTATCCTTGTTGGAATGCCTCTCATGTTTCTTACCCTTATTCTTAACATTAAGGGCCGAGTTCGACATTGAAGCTTCACTAGAATCCTTTCTATGGACTACTTCTGCCAAAATAGAGTTTTTAACATCAGCAAACGTCAATTTTGCATATTCAATCGAATTGGTAGTGGCCACCCTCATGGGTTTCCAACTATTCAATAGTGAGGCCAAAAGGATTAAAGCATTGATCTCATCATCAAATTTAATCTCCATCGAGACCAATTGATTCAGAACGGTATTAAAATTATTTAGATGCCCTGCCACCAAGGCACCTTCAAGCATTTTTAAATGAAAGAGCTTTTTCATGAGGTGTATCTTGTTATTGGTCGAGGGCTTCTCATACATATTTGACAGAGCCTTCATCATCCCTGTTGTGGTACTTTGCTACATTGTGGACCACGTTTTTTGATAAAGTTAAACGGATCACACCCAATACCTGTCTATCAAGGTGATTCTACTCATCATCCTTCATGCCTTCGGGCTTATTACCCAAGGGCAAGTGCAATTTTTTGTTGCAGAGGTAGTCTTCCACTTGCATCCTCCAATAAGAAAAATCTAAACCATCGAATTTGGTGATACCAGTAGCCGCCCTTCTTCGCCCGTCATCGTTCTTGACCCAAACCTTTGCTCTGATACCAGGAGTTAGGAATTAAGTGCCTCCTAATTCTAAGAAAACTAAGAACGAATGATTGTAGAAAAAGGAATTAGAGAAAGATAAAAGAGAAACACCAAATTTTTATACAGGTTCGTCAAATTTGTGACTACGTTCTATTTCTACCATTGTGTATTCTACTATGATGAAGGGGTAATTACAGATTATAAGAGAAATTTCTATCACACACTCTCAAAGTATATATCCTAAATCTCTCTTCTATCACACCAAACAGAGTTTTCACACTCAAAATATGCCTCACGACCCTAGCCGTCTTATTCCTATTTAAATACCTCACAGAAGGAGTGAAAAAATAACAACTATTAAGAAATCCTAACAGTCACATGTTTTTCCTTTTTTGTTTGTGGCGCTAGAATGCTGACTATTGCCTTGAAAAATCACACAAGAGAGGTTCTTGGAGCTGCGGAGTCCGAATCTGGCACTACAGCGCCGGTCTTGGTTTCTAGTTAGCACCGCAGCGCCCAATCTTGGTGCTGTAGTGCCCGGGCACTGACCGCACCCCTTTCTCTCCTCTTTTTTTCTTTTGCTGGGTTTTTTGATTTGGCTCCACCTCCAACATTAACCACTTGCCCATCGACTTCAACTTTTTAGACTGTACTATTCTTCCAAGCCTGACATTAACGTTCATGGCCTCTCTTTCATCTCTTCATAAATATATAGAGATATAAGTTAAGAAAAACTTTA
Organism: Artocarpus hirsutus; assembly: GCA_946598075.1. Lineage (NCBI taxonomy): Eukaryota > Viridiplantae > Streptophyta > Magnoliopsida > Rosales > Moraceae > Artocarpus > Artocarpus hirsutus. Next base: position 2,811 of record CAMOHE010026073.1, on the reverse strand, counting down.
GTCCTTTGATTCCACTTTAAGACAATTTCCCCTGAAAGTATATATGACTATGGCTGTTGCTTCCTATACGTTTATGTTCTTCCTACATATTATATAAAGGAAAATTTTGAAAAATATCCCTGAGTTTATTTATAATACTGAAAATACACCAAAGATTTTAACTATTCAAAAAATATCTCCTTAGTTTTAAAAAATATTTCTTTGACTAGACCAATTTTTAAAATTGTTAACAATACCCTCACTACTTAAACAATAAATATTTTTTTAAAAAAAAAATTGAAACTAAAAAATTTTCAAAAACAAAGACAAAACTTAAAAAGTCTCTCTTACCCCCTCAATTTCCCAATCTACTCGATTAAACTTATCTTCACCTATGGTCTATATGCTCCAATGTCTAATCTTGCTTTCTACTTTCTAAATTCATTTATTTGTTTAAAGGTTAAATTTATTTAATTTTTTAAATAATTTTACAAATTTTTTGTTAAACTCTATTTCTGCTTTTTTTTTAAATTGTTAATGTTTAAGTAATACAAATTCTTTATAAAACTCTTAAATTCTTATTAGTGAAGGTGCTCGTTGACATTTCAAACAATTTGATTGTTTAAAGATACTTACTTAATTCTTTTAAAAAACAAAGGGTACTTTTTAACTCATTTGAAAAACTATGGGATACTTTTAATTAGTTAAAACCTGAGTTATATTTGTAATATTATGAATAAAGTCACAGATAATTTTTAAATTTTCACTTGTATAAAATAGGACACAACTAGTATTTTAGAGAAATTCTAAGTACAACAATCAAAATTCTAAAATAATAGTAGGGATACTTGCGGTTCCATCGCTACTACTATATTTCAATTTAATCCCCCACACTGATTTAACTCTAAATCTAAAATCATCTCAGCAAACTAGAGAGCTACTGCCTAAGCGTTCTTTAAAACATATGAATATGGTATTTCACGCATCAATTTGAAAATTCATTACCTGATTAATGATTAGAAAATTTTTATAGTAAAAGGGGCAATTTTGCTCCACTAGTAAGATATGTATGCTTTAGCCATCGGAATAATTTTTTAACAGCTTAATTTGAGACTATAAGCAGTACTGGATTGCATGCTATAAATTTTTAACATAGACAGTCGTATATTAAACAATTAAAATCTTAATTTGATGGCTAAAATATCTCGCTCCACTTGTGAAGTAAAGTTGCATTCCCCATCAGAATTGCTGAATGATTATCATCCCTTCAAAAAAGAAATAAAGATTATCATCCTAAACTAGATGTGTAAATGTGAGAAGTAAGATACTTTAACCTATATATCAAATCATTGCAGAATCAAAATTACCACATCAGATGAGATTTTCCTCATTATTTTACAATTTTTTATGACCCAAAAGTCTAAAGGTATAGCATTAACTTCGTAGAGTCTTGAGCCACATATTTAATAGCACCGAAAGCGTTGGGGCAAATTATTTATTTATCCCTTTTTCTCTCTGCGGCGACAACTTTCCACTTTCCTGGCCTACTCTCGTTGAAAGTTTTGGCAGATCTTTGCTACCCAAGTCCCAATTGTATTGAAGTTAATTGGCAACTATTATAAGCAAAAGTAACCACTTTAGTTGTCAGAGAAATATTCAAGCTCAACGCGTATTTCAGGGTAAATTATTTGACAGGGGCAACAAAAATAACACTTGCATGTGAATGTAAATAATATTTCTTCACTTTTCCAAGCAATTCATTGCAACCAATTTTTGTCCCTATTTTCAATATTGGTGTGAAAGAGTAAATGAGAGTTTTCTATAGTATTATTCTTGTGACCCTTGTAGCTTATCAACTAGTGAGAAGTAGACCCATGAGTTAAACTATAAGATTGTATATTTCAGAAATCACAAAAAACTCATATATTCAACAATTCATTAAACCCCACGGGAATGGATTAATGGTTTCCATATAGATCTCATGAGACATACAGCAAAATTAGGGAAGGGAAATTAAAAGTAAAAGTAAGGAAAAATGCGTGACAATACCTGATATATTGTAGTTGGCTCTTCTTCTTTGTCCATTTATCTCAAAGCTCATGGAAGCATTTTTTATATGTTGTAGTTCCCTAGTGACATCTCTCATGTTCATTCTTTCCTTTGGTGATTCATTAAACCCCACGGGAATGTATTAACATGTAGCTTTTGTAGTAATTATCCCTTTACAATCTCATTAGTTAGTCACTCTCTCTGATTTATTTTTTTCTTTATGTGAGGTTTTCCTGTCTCACTGATATTTAATAGCACAATAGGAGATGAATAGCCTTGGTAAATACAAGTCTATGTTGTTAGCTTTTCGTTTGTGTATCATAAAAAATTTGGTCACAACTAGCTAGTTATGTAGTCGTTTGTTTCTCAACTATCTTATTCTCATCATCAAAGGTTTAGTTCTAATGTTAGGAGTAGCTAATACCGAATGCTGGTTCAAGTTGGGCGGTTTTTAGGATCGCCATCTAACTGAACTAATTAAGCTTGTTAATTTTGCCAAATGTGAAATCGCAATTGGGTAAAGAATCTATGATTTGGATGTCCTTTTTTGGACCAAGAGAAAGAACGGAGCTCGCCTTTCATGATGAAAAAGCTTACTCTCATACGCTCCATTGCAATAATAAATTACTAAATATCTAAGAACTAATAAAATAAGATGAAATATTAATTAGCAGATGAAATTAGAGAATCGCCATGCTAGAACATGGCTTGATCTTGCTCTCTCTCTTTCAAATTAATTAGCAATTTTGATAATGACACAAAAGTGTGATGGTCAAAAAGTAG
>CAMOHE010026072.1:0-27870 GCA_946598075.1 Artocarpus hirsutus | reverse complement strand
ACCCTTTGCTCTTTTTCCCGGGGAATAAAGGAGAACCAGATCCCGGGAGAGTGTACAGAACGGATTTATAGGTTTTGCGGAAAGAGGGGAGGCACTGACAGAGGGGAAAGGAAAATATTCGCTGGGAATTTGATTGAGGAAAAAGCGTCTCTGTTGATCATTGTGTTGGTTTAATTTTTTTTTTATTTTTCATTTTTTCTTCAAGGTAATTAATTTGTTGGGTTTTTTGGCGTTTGGGATGGGAACAAGAAGAAATAAATTTTCTGGAATTTTGCATCAGCCCGATCGGGCTCGTCTGGATTTTAAATCACGTGCATGTCGCTCTCTCCCTCTGCCCGCGTCCCCACACCCGGTATGAATTTGATTGCTTTTGGTAGCATCCCTTTAACTCTATAAATTTAGTTTGATAAGCAGTTAAAAACATTCAACTTACAACAGTAAAAAACTCGTATATGTTACAGTAAAAATTTACTAGTTACAAATAAAGCTCTTATATGTTATAGTGTTTAAGTTTTAATTTTATTTTCAAACACCATGTAATTTCAAGTATTATAATATAAAGCCCTTATATTTATATAGTTTAAGGTAAAAATATAAAATAAAACTTTTACATGCTATAATAAATTGATTTTAACTTTTTAGTCTAATGATATTGTCAAACATCATTTTTTAAAATTTTATTTAACGTAATAAATACATTTTTTTGAAGGAAAAAAAGAAGGATGAAACTTAAATTTTTCTTTTTATTTTTTTAGGGAGCACTTAAGAACATGGTTTTGGTTTCTATAACTTATATTATATTCTAATTTGACATCATCCAGAGATCTAAAACTCTATTTTTTGGAAACTTTAAAAGGAAATGTCTAAACCCTTTTCTACTGCCAATAGATTTTATGTTTTGTAACTTGTTAACGTAAAAACTTATACATTAGATCATTAAAAAATTGATTATTCACATTTTCATACTCTGTATTTTAGGTTTACTTAAACAATTATTTTCAGTTTTTGATCTTATCGAAGTTATATCTTTATATTAGATTTGATACATAAATTTATATATTTTCTCGACTAATCTTGAATTTTGACCTAAAATCTTGCCCAAAATATCTTCAATTGAAAAATAAGATAACTTTAAAAACTAAAAAAAAAATAAAAAACTTTATACTAAAGTTTTTGCTTTCAAAAATGTATAAAATACCCTCAAAAATAGGTGTTGTATGTGTTTTTTTTTTTTTTTTGTATATTTTGAAAGTTTTAACTTTTTTTTCTTTTATTGAAGAGTAATTTGGTCATTTTAAAAGTAAAAACAACTATTAGCTAGAGTAAGATATAGATTTGTGTCTTAAATCTAATCTAAAAATATACATTCAATGAGATAAAAAACAAAAAGTATAGTTTTCAATTAAGTTAAAACATAAGGTATTAAAAGTATAGTTTTTCAATTAACCTAAAACGTAATATATAAAAAAATAAATAAATATTTCAAAAATTAATCCAATATCAAAACGACAATTGCTATTGACAGTGAAAAGAAAAGTTTTATCAAAAAATTCTTAAAGTTCAACTTTTTAATGCAGTTATTACTCATGCAACAAATTTTGTACACTTTAATTTTTTTTAAATTGCCACCCTTAGAAATATAGAATAGATGAACTTTCACTTAATAAGGAGATTACCAAAATTGAGGGGGGAAAATCCTTCTCCTGAAGAAATGAAAACAAAAACTAACCGTTTGGTTCCCATTTTGAAAAACGTTTTTCCCATTACCCAAAGTACAAAAAATAGAATTGGTTTTAAAAAATGTGTTTGGTTAAAATTTTAGCCTAAAACAAAAAAGTCTCAAAATTGGCAAAAAAAAAATGGTTGTTTTTATTCTTATGTTTTCTAACTCTCCCTCACTCCCACGTTCTCTCTCGCCAACCCATGACTAGCAACCCTTGCCACCCTACCTGCTACCATTCCAGTAACACAATTGTCACCAGCAATAGCCATAACCCAAGCCCCTCCCCTCAGCGCCCCTTGCCTATAATGGCCCAACTTTCCGAGTTGTTACTTAAATGCTCTTAACTTAATCTTAATCTTGCTCATGAAAATGCATAATTTTTTTCTTAAAACATGACTAGAATACTTAATTGTATTACTTAGTCTTTCCCATAATATTTTATAAAACATTGCTTACTTATAATTACAAGCCATTTCCTTAAACATTCATACAAAAGTAGTAACTAACTTACTATTAGACCGTGACACACTATTAAAATAAACAGTTTATCCAAAAGCAGAATTAAAAACTTGCAATGGTATCGAAAGCCTGATCATCGCATTTATCCCACCACTATACCTAGCTCATCAATTTTTCATAGTGTCCTTTTGGCAGGATTTTTCACATCATGAAGGATCTAGATGAGCTTTCGCTTAGCAAATCTAAACACATCTCACAAAACATTTTATAAAACTACAATAGTGATGCTATAGATGGTTCCAATTAATCATTTATGCTTACTTATGAACATCTTTATAACTTTTATTTTGGGCCCAAGTGATCATACCGAGTGTGCATGATCGTCGAACAATGAGATCGTTTCTTAACTCGATGCTTACATTGGGCTGGGAGACTTATATAACTCACCTAAGTGGAGGTTGGTATGACACTTTATTATCTTATCTTTTCTTTCTTAATTTTGGGGTTTAGATTACCAACTTTGTAATCTTAGTGAACATGCTTTATGCAATGCTTGGTACTAAAGACAATATGCATAAAATTTGCAGTTATAGAGCATTCATCAATAAGGCATATAAAAATATTTTTTCATACCGTAGGTGAGGTTTAAGACTTACTTGAATCTCGTACTAACGCTTTTCTTAATTCCTTTTTTCTTTGGTTAATCGGCTTCATGTCTTGTTGATGTGGCACTCAACTATTAGTTTGTGTCTACATTAACAGTCTAATTCATACCGTTTAAGTTAGATAAATTGAACCCAATTAACGTCTTGTTTTCACGGCTTTGAACTTTGTATGACGAGAATCATTGCTTGTTTTAAAACTTTGAGCTTAATCAGTAAGCTTGGGTCCGTTTTGACTTTTTTGTAAAAATAATGTTTTTACCCTCAACAGGACTTGAAAAATCATCAAAAATTTTGGAACAAAATTTATGATTGCTTGGTGCCGAAAGCAATGCAGTAAATCTACCTACTCAGTGGGGAAAAGTATATAGGGTGTTTGGCATGATAGTTAGAACCATTAGTTAGAATTGTAAACACTATAGCATGTGAGAGCTTTACACTGTAGCAACTTTTTTCTTTTTACTATAGCATGTGAGAGCTTTACACTGTTTATAACTGAAAAGTTGTTTAAGACTGCCCCTTGCCAAACAGCCTAACAGTTCTTCTTATCTTTACGATTTCAAACCGAATTATGAAAATCTTAACATTTTTGCCCCTAACGGGTCTTGAAAAATTTTGAAACTCTTTGGAAATAAAACTTGGGCTGATTTGCTACTCAAAACAGTGGATAAAACCTATTTGCCTAACGAAATATACAATTTTCACTGATTTTCACGGTTTTGACCTGAAATGTTAAAATTTTGACATTTTTATGCCCGAAACCAAAATAAAACTATTTGTCACTTTTAGGTACATTTGTTAACAAGAATTAAAATATTCCAAAGGTTCATGGGCAGATTCAATCATTTTAATAATGTTTTCCCCTTTTTACCATTTAAAAAGTTTTACGATAGAGCTTTGCAAAATTCGTAACTCAAAATTGATGAGGAATTGATGGAAGCTTTATTTCACGAGAGTTGACAGTTTCGGAGAGATCCACAACTTTCATGTTTTAAATTTTCTTAAAATCAATCGTTTTGGGGGAATTTAAGCTAATTTTCTAAAATGACAATGACATTTTTTGCTAGATTTGGTTAGATTTTAGAGAAACTTTCTTCATGAAAAATATTTATCTTAGCGTTTCCTTAAAATCACATGTTGAACTAGGAAACCAAATGTCAAAACCCATCTTTTTCGAGATGTAATAAACTTTTTTTTTACTTACATATAGGTGAAAACTTAGGAAATTTTTTTTTTCACATTCAGTTATTAATATTTTTGGAAACACAAATGTATACATATATTTACTTAATACACTTGTTTGTACAATACTGGTTTTAGCAACTTTGAAAATACAGACATATACTTGTACTTACATAAACAACCTTTCTTATACCATATTGTTTTCTAAACCTTACATTTCAAAATAGCTTAAAACATGTTACAGCGGAAACAAAACTATGGCGGTATCTATACTCATTATGCACATTACTCATCCCTCCACCAGTTCAGCTATTAAATTATTCTGACCTTCTCGTCGAAATACCTACAGCATAAAACACTTAATGAGCTTACGCCCAGTAAGTCTCAGTACAGCCCACATGCACATTCAGTGCAATGCGTGATCCAATTATGCTTCCTTATGAGCATTCCTTATCCTTTTCATATCTTATCTCTTACTAGGGCCTAAGTGTTCGTACCATTGCACACATAGGTCTACGTGACACTGTGACCATATTATATCCTTGAACTTTTCTTAAGTCAATAGTCAGTACGACATTTTTCTTAATTTCTGGTGATATAATTACCAGTCCATTTATTATGTTTATCATACCATGCATGAAGTGATAAACACATGTTATATGCAAAACATAAATACTCTTGAATGATATAGTACACATAAGTACATACTTTTATACTCACAGTTATACATTAATATACACACAGGTATATATCATAACTTACACACAGGTGTTTGTCTTGTATACTCATCGATACACACCAATATACTTATAGATACTCATGTCATAGCATACACACAGGTATACATCTTGATATACACACAGGTATACATATACACATATCACATTCTATACTTATACTATAAGTGAGATGGTACTTACTTAATTCGAATGCTGGACAACTCAACCTCGATTTTCTCTTTCCTAGACTTCTAGGATCATGTTGGCCAATTACAAAGCTATTAGCCAAATTTCACTATGTTTCAATATAAAATGATCATTAATTAATAAATTGAGTTGCATAATTGTATACAACTCTGAAAACCACTGGTTTTTCTTACTCTACCCTATCGTCTCTAACGAAGGGCAAAAATCTTTCTAATCATTCCTTTTTCCCATTTGAGGACGTTTTAGGACGATTCGGTTTACTTAGAAAAAAATGATGATTTTGCCCTCAATAGGCCTATTAACTTTTTTGAGCTCGATTTCGTTATTCTAACGAAAATAATCACGTAATAATTTTAAAAAAAATACCCTAGTGGGTCGAATCTCCTTATTTCACATCTATGGTCCATTTCACATTTTTTCAGTTTAGCCCCTTAACTGAAAATTTTGATAATTTTACTCTAGGGCTAAAATTTATCTCTTTAAACCAAAATTTTCTATTTTTTAAAAGGAACAGTTTTACATGAAGTACCATTCCCTAAATCATTTTGCAAAATGACGTTTTTGCCTTTTTAAAATTTTTTTCAATTTTAACAAATGCTTGTAAAATTAAAATCTCACAAACAGTTGAGATTTTTGACGAACTGCTTTTCATGTTTAACAGTTTCGTCGAAATCTACAACTTTTGTGTTTTAACTTTTTCAAAATTCTCACTATATAGGGGTGTTTTTGGTCAATTTTCAATTCTATGAAGAAGAAACTTTTTCCGACAATTTGGTCCTTGGGGCATTTTTGTAAAAATCTATTTTTAAATAGCATATCTACCCCTGTGAAGGCAGTTCCAACCCCTATTTTAACCGTTTTCATGCCCAACCATCATTTTTGCAAAACTAACATTAAAATTACAAAAACAACACTTTTGACATAAACTACCATTTTCAACATTCAACCCATAATTTTTCACAATATCAACATACCATAATTCATATTTCTATGGAATATAACCAAAAATTTGCTCAAGAACCCACATGCTTTTAAAGGAATAAAAATCAAAACAAAAACCACAAAATTTTAAAACTTTAAATATCAAAACTTACCCAAATAACACTTTGTGATTCTAGCCTTCCAAGGCTCATTTGAAACTCCTTCCTAGACATCATTTTCATGCAAAAAAAAAACACCTTGAGTTAACTTTCTTCCTTAAAAACCTTGAAAAAGTTTAGGTTTTTACCTTAAAACGTGATAAAATTCCTTGGGCTTTACTTGTTGAACTTACTTGAGGCTATTTTTGCTAAGATGTGAAGTTGAAAAACTCTTGGGAAGGTTCATCAATGGTGGCCGTGGGTTTGGAGAAGGAAGAAGAAATTTTTTTTTGGCTAAATTCAACATTTAATGCATGCTTATCCATATGGGTGACTCACAAAGTAATCCTTTAGTTAATCCTTTAGTTTACCATGTGGCTTAATGGGATTGGGTCACCTTTCGTGGCATAGTGGCCCAATGAAATTCAATTGGGTGTCCACTTGGTGGGACCCAAAAATTTACACTGTGTAATTTTTCACCACACAATATTTTTCTTACACTGCCATAGTCAAATCAGTGCCAAATCATATCCTTAGATTGTATAAAATATTTTACTTACCTTTGGTTTACTTTTGGAGGCCAAACGTAACATTTCCCATATCTGCGCTTTCACTTAGCAGTATATTTGTACTGCTTCCCCTCCTTTTCACACTAGGTTAGGGTTTTAGCGGACTCTATGTCTTATTTATACTCTAATTATCCATCCGTTTGTATCATAATTTTACAATTAATTGTGATATAAAATTCATTTTATGGATAATATTTATAAATTATTGAGTATTTAAACTCATAAAATCTGTATTAATAATATCCAACATTATATTTCGTTCGCAGTGGAATTTTTAATTAATACTGCTTATTTATACGTTATCACAATTTTACAATTATTACAATTTTTAAAAGTAAATTCATTAATTAAACCCAATTAAATATTTAGTTTTATTAACGAATTTCTCCTGGCCATTACACCAAATCTGTCTCTAAGTATCTCTAAACTTAAGAATTTTTAAAACTAATTTTTTTAAGTGTGTTGCAACACTTTTGTAACAAAACTTCTGTTTTGAACTAAACCGCATAGCCTAAGCTCATTCATCACATACAAAGCCATACAGCATACAAATAAATCATGCCATAAAAGTCCTTTACATGTCAAAATCCAAAATCGTTATTTAGAACCCATGAAAGCATAAAAACACAAACTTTAAACAAAGCTTTAAGGTTAGAACTTATACCTAATATGGTCCAAGTTGTTGAGCCACTTTTCTTAATGCAAATTGCCTCTAGAACTTCTTTACCTTAAGAATAAAACATGGAAAATAAATATCTAGCATGAAACTCCAAACTTGATGAAAACCCATTAATAAAATTTGGATTTTTACCTTAAAATCGCCTTGGATCAACACTACAACTCTTGATCTTGCTTCTAAGAATTATTTTGAGGCTTGGATCAACAAAATTTTGAGAGGGATTTGGCTAGAGAGAACCAGTTTAGAGAGGAGAAAAGAGAGGAAATTTTGCTTCATGAACAAAGCTTGGAGGAAAAAAAAGAAAATCAAATTTTAAAATGGCCCTTGAGTGTTTATAATGATTGATTCTAGGGGCTTATTTGCAACTAAATTGTACTAAAAAACCCTCCCAAAAACCAGATTTTGCTAGAGAAATTGGGGTCAATTTTGCACAAATTTTGAGGTCTATAAGGATAAGATCAAAGTACACCTACGATACTATGTCTTACTTTAGCAGTTTAATGTCAACTAAAACCATATTTTCTTGTTCTGAGAGTGTAGTTTGGAGGAGATATTTTCTTTATCAGTATTATAAAAAATATAGTGTATACTCATACTGTTTAATTTCCATAAACAATATTTCAACTATCTGTATGGAAACTAATTCTGTATAATTCTACTTTGTTGCTAACTAGACTATTCAAAGTGACTTATATACTTGATATTAATATTGGGTGGACTGGCAACATAAATATCTGTATCAGTTTAACTGTCTGGTATACCTTTAATTTTTTTCATACTACTTAGGACTTTGGCAAATCTTAATCTTATTTTCCCATAATTACTTTATGGGTATATTTTTGTCACAGAATAAGATTTTATCATAATCCCAAGGACATTAAATTTGCCTCTTAAGGCACTTAACAAATTTTTGAATATTTTAACTCACAAAATTTGTACATATTAAAATTTACCTTAATTCACCAAGAATTACACATAAAATGCACATGGAATTTCATTATATTTTTGCCACATAATTTCATAATTACAAAATATGAAATTTTACTAATGAAATTCATTGTTTAAATTTTAATTAAATTATTGATTTAAACTAATGAATTTTCTCAGATATTAAATTGTTGCCCTAACCTCGGCTACCCTTGCTACCCCACCCCAAGCCACTCCTCCCATCTCGTCTTGTCTCTCTGGTGAATATCAGACGATTGCCTTCATCGCCCAACCCCATGAACCCAACCTCGCCAACAAAGCCCAACAATGCCCAACCCCATGAGATCTTGGTCAAAGCCCCGCGACGGCCGGAGAAGACAAGATCCATGTTGAATCCAGTCGTCACATGAAGAGATAAAAAAAGATGGAAGAGATCGGACCAATCTTCACCGAGAAAGAATCACCTCCGATCTCACCACCGGACACAAACATTGATGTCGACAACCTTGGCGGCAGCGAACTTCAGTGATGCGGAGACGAGAACAAGAGAGAGATGAGAAAAAGAAGAGAGTAGAGAGAAAAAATAACAGAAACAGATGTGGCTTATCCTTGTTTCAGTTTGACTCGGGTTAGGTAGTGCATACAAAGTTAAGATGATTCACTTCTCCTTCTTCTTTTATTTTTTATTTTTTTATACACAAGCAAGCATTATAAGGTTTAAACGTTAGAAAACACCCTTTCCGTCTCAAACAATTTTATTAATCACAAATTTCGCACATACTTATTTTCAAGAAGGATTCAAAATGCACTCTACTTATTTTGCCCATGATCAGTAGCAGCTAACCAGGTATGCTGCCTGGGAATAATATGAGTTAACCCTGAATTGTTGGTCTCATTTATTGATCAATTGGAGCAACTTCAAAAGTGGCTTCATCAAGTTAAGTATAAACTATCTAACACTGCAAATCCAGCAGCAACCCCACCTTCATCTGATGAAGATATCTTTGTCCGCATTAGATAACCACATTGCTCATTAATAATCACCTTATCTTTGTTCCTGCACATTCAAATCCATCTCAAAATACTCATATGGAAAGCATCCACCAAAAAAATAAAAAAAACACCGGCTTTTGGCAAAAATGAGTCAACTTTTTCCTATTCTTCCAAAAGAGAGAAAAGGGCTTGGAAACATCAAGTCATATATACCTTAAGTAAGCACCATATACCCCTAGTTCTGATATGGCATCATCTTTATGACAAATTCCATCTCGCATCAAAAATGCGGAAGAAACGGTAGGGAAAATTCTTTGCATAAGGATGTAAGCAGCATCTTCTTCGATGCCTTCCTTCCGCAGCCTTGCAAGGGTTTTCCTCACATCGTTGCCATAGATATTATTCCCTGCATTTCAGTGATGGTTTATTCGTTAGGTTAATAATAATATACTTGCTACAACAACATCAAAGCAAAGTTGTGCGAGTATGGAACCTCCGCCTTCTCTTTGGGGTTTCATAACAAAAAATTCGGGTCTTTCAATGGCTTTCTTGACAATATCCAAGTCATCCAAACTCCATAAGCCTGCAAAGCATTTCCGCAGTTTGGCAATATCCTCTTTGTTGTCTAGGAATCTGCTCTAACAAAAAGGATAAAGAAACTTCTACGTTATTGATTATATAACCTATTTAAAACCTATGCCTATATATTATGTTTCCTATCGAAATATGTCCAGCATGTTGCCACCCAATTCAAGTGCTGAATTCAAAACAATTCGGAAAGTACAAACAAATAATCAAGCTACACCTTTCAAGCACATTGGGTTTTGCAAGTTCTTGCTGAATCTTCTTTGTGCCTGCTAGATGATAAGATATTGATGGACACTTGATGGCGGATGACTGCTCCATGAGTAGCCTGGCTCTCCATTCCTGCAAATTAAAGAACCACAACACTAAAAGCCATTTAGTAGATATCATATCCTGACATCATCTTTACGTTGAAGAACTCATATTAACAAGTAAAAACATTTGCAAGATAACAATAAAACTTATCGAGCAGATATGAGGATTTCCTGCTGATTAACAACGGATATGATTCAGCAAAGGAAAAATAAGGCAGAAAGAATTGACTACCGATTCAGAAGGATAGTCATTTGGCGTATACCCTGCTCTGAAATATACGATTGAAATAACTTGGCCATCCCTGAAAATGCAAAACTTTTCTACCATTAAATTTAGAAATTACAAAGGCAATCCACAATATCAAACAAAAAAATTAATTTTTCCATGGTGGGGACTACATACACGATCAGTGTTCCATCAGCTTGAAGTTCCCCTTCAGCATCAATTTCTGCCAATGTTTTCCGAATACTTCTAATATTGTGCGTGTCATAAAGTTGAGGAACACTTCTGATAGACTAAACTCCACAAAATAACATGCCCGCTTAATATTTTGCAAAAAGCATTTTGGTAACTTTGGAGTTGAGAAGTGGTTATCCTCCTCCAGACCCTCACTACTTCCCATAATGAGGAGCCCAACATGATAGTAATTATTGAGATATTGCCGAGTAAACCATATTGTTTAAACCTGCCTTCCCTTTTCTATCTTCTCTTTCCGTTAAAGAGGGATGTTGACATAAGAAAGCATTTAAGAAAAAGGATATCTATCTTTCAGCACAAAAGAAAGCCAATGTTGGTCATACATGTTACGTTCGTCAGCCTGAACCACAACCATGACTACAGACCTGGAAAGAAAAAATCTTTAGTAAGATCCATTCGGTGAAGACTACAGCAGAAGAAAATAAGGGTCAAACCTAACCTGGGATTATTATACTCAGTCCAAGCTTTAGCCAATGCATCTGCAAACTGACTGACAGCAGTATTTACAGGAATTCTTTTGGAATCTAATCGAAGAAGCTCTCCATAATTATCAAGTAAACTCCTGGAAGACCATCGTACCATGTTTAGAAATACTACACCACTTAATGCTAGCCTTGAATAAGGTTTTTGCTGTTAAGAGTAGCAATAAGGCTTGTCAAAATATAGTATGCCCCCACTTATAGGTTAGAAGACTAGGATGAACGCGCTGCCATTTTGTGGATACTGGTTAAATCAATTTTACAATAATCTCAAACAGTTGTAGAAAATTTCAGAGAAAATTAATTAAACATCTAATGATTTGTTTGATGCGTGGGTTTGGAATGGTGTGATTTAGAACTTTATGATTTGAACAACAGGATCTAAACTATACGGTTTAAATGGTGGTTTTGAATTGACGTTTAAAATATAAGAGTTTAAAACGAGAATAAAACATCACATAAGTTTAAAAAGAAAACTGGTGTATGGAAAATTACGGTTTATGAAAGAAAAAGGCGAAAGAGAATAGTTTTTATTATAGAAAATGGTTTAAACCGTGTGAACTTAAGGGGGGCAAAGTTTAGATTTTGGGGGTTTTGGCGATTTTTAAACCGCCTCTATGGTTTGAACTGGTTTTAGTTATTACTCTATTAAACGCTAATTTGAACCGCTTGTCTGGTTTCAACTGCCTTAAACGGTTTTAAACCTACATACTAAACGGCCTATAAATGTAATTATACTACTACTTAACCTGTGAAGCTCACTGACAAGACAAGTCAGACCAGAGAATGAAGACGCAATTGTGTTCATCTCTATTTGTAGAAGACATTTAGTCTGTTCATCAAGCATATAATCTGAGCGATGTAAACCCAACCGTATATCCTGTGCAAGCAATTATAAAATCTTAAAATCTTTTCATTCCAACATTCTTAGGCACAGGAAAAAGTGCAGTATTATAATCTTGAATCCCAAAATAAACAACTTAATCCACAACTTGATCAAATGTGTGCTACAAAGTTCAAAACTTTTCCTTATACACTTGCCTCTTTCTTGTTGATCTCTAGCATCTTGGAATGAATATCTAGAAGTCTTGAGGTAAAGGCATCCACTTTCTTAGTTCTGTGGTTTGAAGTATAAGTTATCATAAAAAGAAAAAAGAAAGAACAAAAAAAACCACATTAATAATACACATTCATACACAATAGAGAAAGAATGAGCACCTAGATAGCGAGTCCTGCAGAAATTTGGCATCCAAACTGACTCTATCAACAAGTTCATTAAAGATTGGGGCAACCTCACATGCTTGTTCCCAGTGACTTTCTGGGAATGGCTTTGGCAATAAAGCAAATGGGGCATGGACCATTCCAACCCCAGGTACTTTTCCTGATCTCTGTGCTTCATAAGAGCTCAATATCAAAATCAATAACTTTATAGCCAATCGCCAAATGCATTGCATAAGTCTCAATTCAAAGTAATAACACTAGACATTATTAAGAAGGAAAAAATCCTCTCATTATATTGAGTGTTGGCAAAAATAAAAGGAAGCAAAAGTCCACTGGTTAGGAAGCAAATTGGAGGGGCCCCTAAAGGCTTGGTTTTAAATTCGCTCCACTCAGAGACATTGGTGTGAGTTAGTACACATGTTTTGGTTTGGCGTGAGTTCGTACATGGTGTGGGTGTATTGGGTTGTTAGTAGTAAAAGAAACGTGTCTATAATTGTAAAAGTTTTTCACATAAAAAAAAGCGTTATTTTTCTTTTGCTTTGAGTTGCTAGCGGTAGTTCTGAGTCCCTTTTAAAATGGTAGCCTCAAGAGAAAAGTTCCAAAACAATCAGAATAAAAAACTTCTACCATCTAATTCTTTGCTTTTTCGTCAGTCCCTAAAAATCAACCACTAACCTGAACAGATTTGTCGCCAACAACAAGACCATGAAGAGAGCTCCAAACGAGAGCATCGTACACCATCTTGTCAACCAGTTTTTGATCGATCCCATGAAAATCCAACGTTGGTTTCGTGGGAAATCCTTCTTGGGTCTCCATTTCTTCTATTTTCCCAGACTTGAGAGGCGAAGGTTGTGAAGCTTCGGACATGACCCTGATAAGTTTTGGGATATGGGTCTTGAAGATTTGGTGGGTTGGATTGAATCCGAAAAAAGATCTTGATGATTTTGGTAGTGATTTTGATTTTGAAAGTGATTTTGAGGAGAAATCAGTAGTGATTGGACATGAGTTGTAGATGTCAGCTGGGACCGTGGAATGAGAGCATGTAAAACAAGCAACACCCATTTTGTTGGACCCTTTCCGAGGAACTTTACTTATTGGGTAATTTGTTCTGCAGTCCTTGATCTTTTATAAAAGTGCACATTTGGTCGTAAATTTTTTAGCTTTGATTTGTCAGGTCCTATTTTTTTATTTTAGTTAAGTTAATTTTAGATTAAAAAACTAACAAAATAGTTAAGTTAATTTTAGATTAAAAAACTAACAAAATGGTTCTTAAAATTATAAGAAAGTAACAAACTTATCTTCAAAGTTTTTAAAAAGTGACAAACTAGTTTTCAAAATTAACAATATAATCATTAAATTAATTCATCAATAACTAAATAAAAAATTAAGAATTGATAAATCAAAAATAAAAAGTTAGGTATTAAAATTAAACTTTGATGAAAGACCAGGGATTAAAGTAACAATTTACTCTTATTAACACAGAAAGAAATATAAAATTTAATTTTTTAATAAAAAAAGGATTAAAAAACCATGAAGGGAATTATGCAAATTCTTTTTAAAGTAAATTTAGAGCCAATTTTAAGAATAGGTAAAAAGTATTGACTTGCAAATTTTTATTGGATTCTGTTTCTTTTTTGTATTTTTAATTTTTGAAGATTTTTTGAGATTTTATTTCGCCCTAATATTTATTAGAAACATTCCCGTCAAAAGAGAAACATTTATTAGAAACACAGGCTATGTTTACAACACCCTCAATTTTTCTCGTGTTCTATTTTTTAATTTCTTGGAGCCTTTTATTTGCTTTTTTTTTTGGCCGCAAAAACCAAGGTTTAAAAGAAAAATTCTACAAGTGGTACTTCCTGATATTCATTTGCAGCAATAGTTCAAATTTCTTATAATCTACAACTAAAACAAGTCCTTTGCTAATAGTAAAAAAAAGAGTTTTGAATATGGGAGCTTTTTTTTTTTAATTTCGCCTGAGATTAAAGAAAAAATAAGCAATTTATCTTTTTAGAGCTATCGCTCTTATGCAAAAAAATTTCATGTAATAGTTCCTGTTATTGGGCAAAAAGATATAGTAAAATCACCTTTCTTATTCTTTCCCTGACCCCGCTAATGTTTAAATGTTTAAGTTGCTAACATCTACAGTAATAGCGGTGCCATGATTAACCCAAAGCTTCCAAATTGATAATACTTTTTTCACCCAATTTATTGATAATGCACGAGTAAAAAGCAACGAGTAAAAGGATATGTTCTTGAGTGATTCATGATGGAAAAATACAATGCTTCTTTGATGGATCTTTTACTCACTCGAGGGAAGGCATTGTCAGAAAATTATAAAAGAGATTGGGTGTAGATTTTCTACTCACTTCCAAAATTGTCGTTACGGGACTTAAAGTCGTTTTCCGAAATTTCTTAAATTGCGAACATCTTTTTTGATGTGGTGACTTTGACTTTTGTGTTGTCGCTTCATATCGTTATTGTCGTTTTTGGTAGGTTCTTTCCTTTCCATCGTTGTCCAAGTTATTGGATCTATAGTCTTCATCAACTCATATAAGACGAGTCAATGAGCAAGCCGTATACTTCAACCTTCCTTTCATAAATTAGATGTTCCTTCCTTTCATAAATTAGATGTTTAATTATTTTCGTGTTTAATTATTTTTATTTTATTTTATTTTATTTTATTTGTTTTTTTCTTTTTACGATTAAATATACGTTAAAACTGATTTTTGCTTTGTCTTAAATACAAATAAATTCAGTTACCAAACAGAACTAACAAAATACACCATGCTTCAAGGCAAAAAGTCAACTAAAAAACAAAATCTTGAAAACAAAATTTTTCACTTGCTCAATCCTCATCCCCGTTTCCATCACCTCATCATCGCTCTCCTCTCATCCCGTCTACATCAGCTGCATTCATTGTATTCAATATCTCTCATCCCGTCCACATGAGTACTGCATTCATTGTATTCAATATCTCTTATCCCGTCCACATGAGTCATCCATTCAACTCCTACTCGTGAACTGCATTCATTGCATTCGATACACATTCTTGAAATTGAGATCAACAGCAATGGATTCTCACCTATTAACATGTAGACTCTAAAAGCAATGGATTCTCACCTATTAACATGTAGACTCTAACATCGTGAGCTGCATTCATTGCATTCGATACACATTCTTGAAATTGAGATCAACTGCAATGGAGAACATGTAGACTCTAACATTTCCTTCTGATGCAATCACAGCTTAGCTTATGATAGCTTATGATTTCTCCTGACGACTCTTCTTGTTTTAAGAGTTGAATTAACTTTATAATATTACTGTATACTCTTTTAGAGTGTTTTAAATATAAAATGAGGTTTCATTTCATAAGACTTTTGAGGAGACTTTGTTCTTGATCTCTTTCTATGTGGGACAAGAGATTTTGAATTTAATGGAAAGAATGGCGAACGAAAGTAGCATATGTCTCAAGTTTATATTCTAATTGAATAAATTTGTAACACAAGTGGTTACAATTATCATAACCAAATCCACTTTAGCCAACTTAAAACCTATATGATCTGCTTTACACACGGAACTATACTTGTAATTTTTTTTCCCTTCTGCAATATCGGAGGAGCTTCTTGAAAATCTGTTGAAGAACTTGACTGTTGGCTAAAAGCGTGATTTTGGCTGCAGAGGAATACTAGTACTGGTACTAGCCTTGGCTGATGAACCATATCGTCTTCTCTCCGGTTGGCCCAAAGTCACCATCTTCAAGGCTTGCGCCGCCAAAATCTCCGTGATCCTCTCAAACAGCCTTTGGCAAATGGCGAATGCGTGAGTTGGTTATATTGTCTTGTATTCATTCGTCAAACAAGTGAAACAAGATGGTTTGTAATATGTTCTGACAATATATACACACACACGCACATGTTGAACTCGTAGAGGTGATTGGAATATCATGCGTTGAGAGATGAAGAGGAGAAGCGAAAGAACACGAAAAGCTACCCTGAGACGCTATACGTACCTTTGCTTTGAAGCCTTACTTATATAGGCTGATGAATCATAATCTCATTATTAGGAATCTTAATTCAAATAAAATATTATATGGATACTGTGATTATCTAGTTATGAAAAACAATTTTTTAAAAAATAAGATTGTAAACTATGCGAACCAAGTAAAAATCCTCATAAGCGACAAACTCGACTCACCTTAAATCACTCTTTCGCTTTTGATGCATGCTTGCTTGTCATGATATGAAATCCCAGCAGCTCTTTAGTAAAGCCATTAAAAAGATTCGTTGAATGAGCAATATTACACATACTTGCCAAATTTAATAGCCAAAATTTTGGTAGAATAAGTTGATAGATATATTTATTAAATCTTATCAGAAGATAAAATTTGGTAATAAGTAGTGACAACTAAAAAAGAGGTTTCCACCGAGTCCCTAATTTTTTCCTTGAAAGAAAGGTTATGTATTTAAAAAACGTATATTTATTTATTTTCGGTTTCTTATCACCATTACTTTTAGGATAAATTTACAAATTCCCCCAAATTTTAAAATATATATGTTGTGCTCCTAAAGATATAATAAATCTTTATATGCACCTCGGAACTTATTTGAAACATGTATTTTGTTTTTAGGAAAGAAACATATCTTTTTTAGACAAACTAACACATGAAATGCATATGAGAGGAGCAAACTTTTTAGTTTTTAAAAAGATCCTTAACTAACTCAATTAAATTAGGCCCTTTCTCCTTTTTTGTCCTTGTTTTCTTGAATCTGAGCAAACTACACTCCAAGGAGAGAATATATTTGAGGTCAGGCTCCCATATATAATTTATTTGGAGTGAATATTCATCAACAACGGAATGTTCTACCTAATACTAAACCAAGGGACAACTCCGCACTTCCTTCCAAAAAAGAAAAATAGCATGTTTTAAAGTTTGGGGAGTGAACCAGAAGATGTATTCTAGATCGGGGTTACAACATGTATATTCTAAAATTTGGGGCATGGTGACGCAAGAAACATATAGTTATGTGGGGATTTGGTAAAATTTATCCTTCCTTTTAACTTCAAAGAGAAGCTTCTTCATATACATCTTTCAGGCACGCTTAATAAACTCTCCCTTGCTTGCAGAGAACTCCTAACCGCAAAGGCATTTCCAAAGCCTAATGTAAAGCATTGGCACAGATTCTTTGCTTTTTCTCCAGACAAAATCTTAACTCGAAAGCTTTGTGCAATCATTTCTGACAGATAATATAAAAAAGTTTTGCATAATAGCATGTGGAAGTCCGAGAAAGTATGTACGAGATTAATACCACTTTTTTTGTTGATGAAGGTTGTCTAGAATTTGAAGCCAATACACTTGAATTAAGCTAAGGCCTTTTTCCCACTTATATTCCAAGTAATAACTTCCTAAATTTCCTTAGTTGGATATGAAAACAGATATGAAAATGTATTCTTATTGGGATTGGTTATTGGAGCTTTATAAAAATTTAACGGCTACTTGACTGAGTAGTAAGAACCGTAGTTTCCATTACAAATTCAGTTATGAACAATGTAAAGTTCTTACATGTTACAGTAACAATAAAAAAATTACTACAGTATAAAGCTCTCATATACTACAGTAAAAGTGGTTCTAATCAACGGTTCCACCATCCTTCTACACGCTCTCTTAGTCTCCCGGCAAACACTTTGCATGAAAAAACCATTTCAAAAAGAGCCACATGACAAACAGTCGTCGCCAAAAATAGTGAGACCGTTTATGTTTCTGTTCTGCCATGTTTGGTTATCTTTGATGATTAAAATATGGAAAATCTGCAAACTATATCCCGTGTTCTTTGGTCAAATTCGGCCCCTTTTGAAAAAACCTATAATTTTTGTGTGTTTCAGCAGAAACGTAATTTAAGTTTCAGCAATTTTAGCAGTAAGCCTTCGGTCTTTTCCACTATGAAATATTGATCATGTTGGTCGTTACAAATACAATTTATGATAAATATAACCATACACGTTAAATTAGTATGAATAAATAGACAAATAAAAATAAAGAAATATGAAAGTCACAGAACAGCCCATTGTAAAAGCATTAACTGCCGTTCTGATTTACATGAGTTTCTGTTACTGTGCTCTCATCTAGATTAGAATCCACCTTCAGAATTGACTTTAGGGGCTTTATTTCTTCTTCTCCATTCTCTAAAGAGTTTGACCTGTCGAAGGATTTGTTCTTTTTCCTTTTCTTCATAATTTTATGTATATCCTCAACCCTGTCATTTATGCTAACCATTTTCTTTGGAGCCTTTTGTTGAGCTGATGCTTCTTCCTTTCCAGCATTCTCGGCATCACCAACGCCTTGAGTTGATGGCAATTCCTTGTCATCTTTTACTTCATCATTTTGTAGTGAAGAATCAGGAGGAGGAGGAGGAGGCGAAGAAGAATTCGACTCCTTTGAAGTGTCCATCTCCAACCCAAGTTTGGCACCTGAGACTGCAGGCGTGCCTGAAGTTCCTTGAGCCACAGGGTCCATCACTTGGTCACTTTCGGTCCCACCTTTTCCATTAATGGAATCAGATGGGGGTGGTTTCGCTGCACCACCATTGGTCAGACGACCCAAAGTGGTTTTCTTGAGGGATTGTAAAGCTAGTCTTTTTGTGATGACGTTGAAGAGCCTGTTGCACATGCCCGGAGACTGGGTTTCTTTTTCATCCATTTGCTGAATTATTTTTTTTAAAATAAACCTATATCAGTATTTTAATGGGAATAGGGGATACAAGATAACTTGGATGAAGATGCTTTTACCTAGATACCATCCTTAAAGTTCTTAAGTATGAACTTAGAAGCAAAGAAGTCTTTATCTTTTGAAAGAGAAACCGTAAAGAAAAGATGAAACTTCAAAGAATTAAGCTTTAAAGAAGGCAAGTAAACATTGCTTAAAAGAATGGTACACCTCAATAAAAAATAAAATAAAAAATAAAAAAAGACCAACAACAACAACAGTAATAAAAGGACACCTCTCAATGACCAACAAATGAATGCAAAAGAGAGGCATGAATACGAGCACAAAATTCAACTTCAGGTGCATAGTCATCAGAATGCAAAAGAATGAAAACTGTGGCTGATCTGCATGCCATTATATTCCCCATTCAAGTATAAAAAATAAATTATCAAACTGATAACTATGTTCAGTTCATAAAACCTTTATTCATATCTGCATCTTACAAAATTGGGTACAAAACTTCATTTGTCACCGGCATGGGTGGATCTTCTGGTCCAAGATAGCTTGCTTAAAGTATTATCCGGCCACAAAGACGCCAGTAAGCTCCGGTATGAAAGAGAGATTTCTCAAATACCCAGATATCTTTAACAAGAACCTGGAAAGAATGATAAGAATAAACAGTCACTACGACATAAGTCAATAGCTAAAAATCGACTTCATACAGTATTGAAAAGAAAGAAATATAGGAAACGGTTTCAATTATTCAGGGTATACTCAAATTTAAGAAAATGGTGAAAGCTAAACGCATTATACCTCCTTAGATTTGTCTCCAGCAACTAGTTTACCGTGTAAATCATAAGCTTCAAACTTCTGTTAAAACAAAATGTTGAATTATTGCAGGGTTCCAAACGGTTAAATATTCTTAGAAATTAGAAGCCGAAGGCATAAAGACCAATGAAACCTCCTCCACCATTAATAATGAAACAGTTAGTTTACCTGCTTTGTAAGAAACTCAATTGTAAGCTGTATGAACACCTTATTGACATCATTTCGATCAACACCAATCTGTAGGAAAAAAAAGAAAAAGCATTAAGGTTATGCTGTAAGTTAATAAATTGCAAAGAAAAAAATAGACATAAAGCATCCCAAATTGAATCCTTCCCGAATAGAATGAATGGGAATCAGCATGTCTTTAAGGAGTAGAAGTAAGTGTCGAACTCCCAATTTTCTTATTTAAACTGGAAATTCACAAGGTATAGAGCCATTTTTTTTTATTTAATAAAATAAAAGCAAAAGTGGCAAGCTTTAAGTGGAATTGAAAGAGCACACTAGCAATAATAACTCATCATACAGACAATAAACCTATATGGTAACTTAGCAACCAAGTTAGCTACTCAAAGGCTACTGTAATATTAGTACCCTCTTTAACTTCTAGGTAAGGAAAAACAAGAAGTGCTCTTATATTGCATAGAGCAAGGAGTGTAATGATAATTCGTTGCAAAGAAAGACTTGCCAGTCGAGCTCGCAGAGTTCGCATTTTAACAACGGGTTCAACCAACTCCCAGTAGACCTTACTCCATATGGTTTCTCTTTGTTTGATTTCGTTCTTTAGTGCCTGAAAAGAGGGTTAGATGTCTCAAACTTAGATATGTTGTTTCCACCACGAGTGTTGAGGCTAAGGAGAAAGTAAATGAGAAGGGAAGCATACGGAGTACATCTTCTCTGTAACTGCCTTCCTTAGTGAATTTTTGTCTCCATTAGCAAAAAGAGTGTTGATCTGGAAAAGGAGGATACATCAGTACAAGGCAAACAAATACAATTAGGAACCGAAACGAACAGAATAAAATAGGTGCTTTAAGGGGCCGTTTGTTTGATGGATTGAGATCTAAATCTTGGACTCAGAGTATTGAGCATAGCCGGATACGCATTTGGTAAAGGTAAAATTCGAATGCTATTTGAGTATTTCAAATCTAATGAATAGCCTTTTTTTTAAGCTCTCCTCCTCCCTAAATTCTCAGGATTTGAATCAGCTTTCTACAGTAAAGATACCCCAGATTTCTTTCTCTCTCCTATATTTTTAGAAGAAAAAAAATCATCTGTTTTGTTTTATATCCGATTGAGATGATCCTTTTTTCATTATGTTTATAGTGAAGAGAGGAATAAATTAAGAGCCATATTGCATATTTAAATATGCCATGAACTAATCTATCCAAACACAAATCCAATTTTAATCCCTATTTAAATTAACGCTTTAAATGCACATTCAAACATCAATTCAGATAGCAATTCAAATCACAAATACTGAAGTACTAGGTATTCTACTTCAGTATTTGTAACAGTTAAAGAAGCCACATAATAGTCATCACCTTTCTTTGTCAAAGTATTTTTATAGATAATTGGCTTTATGAACTCCTTTTTTCCTACACAATGCAACTTCACAGGTCACCTTACCGTTTAAACATCTGCTTGCGAGTTTTACTTAGGTTACTTCTTTCAAACATTAAGAATTTTATGATGCGAAATTCCTAAAGGCAATGGGAGAAGATTTTTTAAATGACTTGTTCAGTAGAATTTAGTGTGGTCACTACTAGTTATGACATAAGAATACATGTACATAAGATGGCCTAGCAAAGAACAAAAGGACAAACCTCTTTGTACATCTCTACTGCCTCTTTGTAGAAAAGCTGCTTTGAGTATCCGGATTTTCTTAATTTGGCAATGGCATACGCGCTTTTGAGCTGCAAATTAAAGAAAACAGAAATAACCCTTGCTATTAGGGCTCCCTTGAGGTGGTAATAAACATCAACTGTTAATTCCGATACAGATCACATCCCCGTTCCCCAAGTGCCACACAAAACATTGATCAAAATTAACAATAAACATTGAAGGCATTGCACCAAATAAAAAGGACACAAATTTAACTCCAAAAATGGTTACAAGAGAAAGCCAGAAGAAGATTAGAAAGAAATGACATGAAAACTGTTTGAGTAACAAACCAACTATAGCTTGCAAAGGAAGAGCAAGAAAGCTGAATAGGCAATAACAACAGGAATAAGCAAACAATCTATAATAGTCCATAAGCGGCTTTAAGAATAACATCACCTCTAGCATTATATCCTCTTTTGTTCTTTTCCATCCACTTCTTGTAAACCATCTGCTAATAATAAATGATAAACAAATAAAAGGACAGAGTTATACACCATCTACTTATTAAGTAGGATTCAGGAACAATGAGCTATTTAATGACAGTGATACTTAATGCTATCAAAATTTTGAAAATACAACCACATCCGCCTGAAGTTATACGAGCACTTATATATTGTAATCGAAATCAGTGAAACTAAGAGCTTTCATTAAAGGAAATGAAACCAAACTACCACTACTCCAACATAATTACTCCAACTTAATGAGATAACTTCCACAACCAACTTACCGAACTTCATAACACAACTAACCTCCGCCAGAATGGGATTGGTTCGCGAGGAGCATATGGCTCATAGACAAATCCGGGACTCAACATTGATACTTTAAGAGCACCCTGCACAGATATAACATATGCATGTTGTAAAGATGTTGTTTTTGCAGCACGTTTGCGAAACCGTTACAAACCCTCACAAAATCTCTTCACAGATTCATTTCAAAAACGAAAATTGGGTTATTCACAGGATTCAGAAAAGCACATTCAACTGAAATAGAAAGGTAAGATGGCACACCATTTGCCGCGCTTGTGGTGGAGCTTTAGCTTGTAAAGTTACCAACCTAATGTCGTACGAGAAGATATCTAACCCAGCAGCCTAAAATCAAAACCCAAAAACAAAAAATGCTTAAATTTAAGTTTCAAACTAACCCCATCTGTTTTGTTTACGAAATGTATCATTTTGTACACTCACCACTGTAGAACGAAGTGTCAAAGCGCTTCGAGAAGTCCAAGGAAGCGCATTGTGGGCCTTAAACAATGATGAACTTGTAGACGTTTTTCTATAATTAAATTCATAGACTTCTGCTATACACAAATTTATTAATTGTTCAATACTTGTATTCCAAATCATGAACAGAACACGAAATTGATAAGAACTTACCATTTGAAACACCGCTTGAAAAGCTTATACAGCTTCCAAGCCTGAGAACTTAAGCAAAACCCATCTTCAAAAAAATTGTTTTTAGCCGTATAATAACATAAAAATTAAGAAAACGTAAGAGCCTGATTAAGCAAAATTATTGAAAAGTCAAAAGCTTTAAAATCATATTATTATTATCATCAACAAGTTACTCACATGTACGCGGGTCGTCGTATCTGAGCCGTCCGATACAGGGAACAAATCGTGTGTAAGTTTCTGAAAACCATCTCCAATCACGAATCTACAAAATCCAAGCTTGATTCTCTCAGATCATAAGTTGAAGATTGCAGACGCACATAAAGACGCTTTTGATCCTGTTTCAAAGGGTTTAAGGAGGAAGAACTATCAGATACCTCGCAGCTCGATGGACAATTGTGGACATGTTGGGCCTGTACCTTCTGGGCCTTTCCGTGGGCCTGGTCCTAGATGCACGACGTGTCACTCTTTTTCGCAGAAAAACGACGTCGCTTTTCTTTTTTCTAAGCAAATGGACACGTGCGTGGCTAAGCAGAAAAGCGTGAATTTCTTGAAACATCTTTAATATCTCGAACTTGTTGGTGATTAGTCAAATCATTTTGCTAAAAAAAAAAAAAAAAAAAAGGTCAAAATACAGATAAATGATACATATTTGTTTAATTTTAACTTAAAATATTGCGCCACAAAAATGAGATGTTTGATACTTTTTCATAAAAACAATAAAATTAAAAAACAATATATAAAATGATATTTCTCAAATTTGTGACATTTTGGTAACAAACATATTCTCTAATGCAGCACTAATTTTAATTTCAAATCCAATATCTTCTATACTAGCATATAAATTTCAATGAGTTAACCATTTTAGTTAGAACCTGATTAGAAATATAATTTCGAATAAGGTTTGTCTACATAATTATTTGAAATTTTTAAAAGTTTCTCTTTTATAAAATGATGATATATAGAGCACAAAATAAAGGAAAACTAAAGGGGTATTTCACAGTTGTAGTCCAAATCACTTTTTTAGTTATAAACAGTGTAAAGCTCTCACATACTACGCAGAAGTTGATTTTTTTACTTAGTAAATATAACGGAAATTGAATTTAACCTAACTATAATTTAAATGTAAAAACTTGAAAAAAGGAAAAAAAAATAGTAAACGATAAAGAGATTTTGCAACTAAACACAATGCAACGAAATATCATTATATGAGCTTGTATATATGGTTCGATCTTATATATATATATATATATATATATATGTTAATTAATCGTTAATCCTTTCATTATTTTTTCATTAGTAATGGACGACCTCTCTCATCCGCATAATAACATATAATGCATGTTTGTTATCTTATGTTGTTCGCGTGATTTGCACTAATTAGAGTATTTAATAATTCTAAAAAAATTACTCTTTGGAAGGTTTTTATTACCTTACTTGAACTGGCCAGAAGAAAAACATGACCAATAGGAACATAACTCTGAATAAAATAAATACATAAGATAACCTAAACATCATAGATTAAGAAAAATATAATAATCAACAATAATCTAATAAACTCTTATAATAGCGTAATTTACACGCTAAAATTAATGAAGCTGGAGCACGGCTTCGAAAAACTGATCAGCAATGATCTTGTAAACAGCTTGTGTAGGGTGCATGGAATCCCAAAACACGAGTCGAGATGCATTAGCACACATTGGCAGACCCACAACGCACGTAGGACCCATCTCCACCGTACCCATCCCACAGCATCCTTGAAGAGAGTTTTCAAACCCTTCATTCAATTTATAGAAAAAAAACAAAAAAAAAAAAAAGCTCTTAGAGAAATTAAAGTCTAGTAAACAAAGTACTAAATCCAATAATATAAGAGGAGCAGTTTTTAGTCCGACAGCCAACTAGTTTTGGCACTTGTAAATAGCAATATAAAATAAAATTATATTGCTGCATTTGTGTAATTCAATTTGTTTAGGTTTTGTGTAACACTCATAAATATAGTATTCGATTATCAAGTTACATCAATCAATTTGTTTTAAACAGTCAGACTAAACCTGAAAA
Source organism: Artocarpus hirsutus (assembly GCA_946598075.1). Taxonomy (NCBI): domain Eukaryota; kingdom Viridiplantae; phylum Streptophyta; class Magnoliopsida; order Rosales; family Moraceae; genus Artocarpus; species Artocarpus hirsutus. Next base: position 2,739 of record CAMOHE010026072.1, on the reverse strand, counting down.
TAAATCCAAATTGAACAAGTACTACAAAATTAATTGGTGTATAAGTAGGATAATTACCATATTTAGCTGGGTTAGTGATCATGTCCATCATGGAACCGTAGATGTCAAAGTAAACGGTTCTAGAATAAGGCAGGAAAGTATTGAGGTTAGAGAGAAGGTGTTGAAGCTTGGAGTTGTAGGTTTGAGAGTCGCTGTTTTGTTGGACGATGCAGAAGCGTTGCAACATGTGTGAGCTTGGCATGAAGCTGCCTACTGTCACTTGCAATGGTAGACACCCTACCGGCGGCAGACCTGCCACCCCAAACTTGCGTGCTCCGCGCTCATATAGACTCTGCATTACCAAAAAATTCAAAAAATTTAAATTAAACCAATATTTTTCTTTTCTGTTCAATTAAAATAATAAGGATCGGTTCAACATTATGACACTGAGAAGTAAGAAGTGTAACGTGAAATTTTAACTTTTTTATCCAAAAAATTAACATGACATTTAATTAACTTTAAAACATTCTAAAGTCACTGTTTTAGAGAACTCATATTTTTTTTTTTAATACGTGGCATGCACATTTCTAACAATAATTCATGTAAAACCGATCACGACGTAAATGGAATAGGGTTAGGTAAAATATATTTTTCCTGTCAGAGATGTTCATGATATATAATATATCATGTACACTCACGCATTTGCATTTAATGTTTGAATTTATAAATTAGTACCTGGATGAAAGACTGAAGCTTTTGGAGAAGAAAATCTTGGTAGCTAGAAGGCGTGTGCTGAAAGTTGAGCGTTCTGTATAGATTGAACACAACATCATTAGTCCCAACACTGATCACAAACATCGATTCTTTCACCAACTCCTGGGACGCATTTCTCCCAATAGCTCTCTCGATCCTGCTGATGGCTTCATCAAAGTACCTCAACTGACCGGCCATGTCTATAACCCCGGTGAGAGCCGTGGTGGCGATGTCTAAGCCTGAGCCTCCTGAGGCGAAGCTGACGCCGGTAGTCAGGTCCCCGTCTGTCAGGCTCGGGCTAAGGTAGGCTGGCAAGGCGTCCTTGATGCCGAGGTTGGAGACCAGGTAGTCAGTTGCTAGCTTACCGTTGGTAAACCTGCCTGTGGGAACGTGGCCGGGGAAGTCACGGCCGTAGGGAGGGTGGTCCCCACGAAACACTGTCGCGAGGCCGTTGTTGTTGCCGGAGTCTATTGTCGAGTCGCCAAAGGCGAACACGGCGGGGCTTGATGGAGGCTGATCAGATGATGCATTTTTTATGAATGGAAATGAGAAGATGACCGCGATGGCGAAGAATGTTACGGTGTATCTATGATAATCCATAGCTTATAATCACTCTTTTGCTAATTGTTAGGATTTTTAATATTAAGTTTTTGTTCACTTTTTTGGTTTTCAAAATTGTTTTTATATGAACAAAATATTTGAGGCTGATTTTTAGTTAGTTAAAATCTAGTTTTGAATTTAAATTTGTCAAATTTGTTTTTCGTTGTTTTAGATTACTCACATGTATGATGGTTGTGGAATCTGAGCCGTCCGATATAGGGAACAAATCATGTCTTCAATCATGAATTTACAAAATCCAAACTTGATTTCCGCAGATCAAGAACTGAAACAGCACCAGTTATGTTTCCGTTTTAAAGGGTTCGAGGAGAAACTATAAGACACTCCTTATCTGCATGGACAAGTGTGGACATCTTTCGGGCCTGCACTTTCAAATCAGTTGGGCTTTTCTGTGGGCCTCCATTTTAGTGTGCCCTAAACAAACGACATGTTTTCTTCAGCAGAAAACGACACGTCCTTTTTCTTCTTTAAGGAAACCGAGTACCGGCTTGTTAATTTGACAAACAACCCATAATTAAATGTGACTCCAGTTTTTAATTATTTTATATATGCCCCAAAATAAAATCATATATATTATATCACTTATGTGATTAAGGACATTTTAAAGATATTTTAAACATGTTGAATTTCAATTTTATAAAAACAATTTGGTAATCTTTTCGTTTCTTAAAGCATCTTCAGTTTATTTGTAACAAAACAAATTAGGAGAACATGTAATCTAGTAATCCAATTGTGTAAATAACCCTCATTACAAAAAATAAAGCAAAGATTGTGTAAATAACCTACATTTATTTTGAAAGGTGAAAAAGACATAAATAATGGACAGCCTATAGCTAAGAATTATATGTTTGCTATTAGGGCTGTACAAAAACCGCCCCGCACCCGCCAACCGCCTGGGCCAGCACCCGCCCATCTTGAAAAAAGCGGGTTTTTGTTAACAACCCACTGGCAGGCGGGTTGAACCCGCCCACCAATATATTCGGTGGGCGGGTTTGGTTTTAAATTTTTGTGGGCGGGTTCGGGTTGAACCCGCCTGCCTATATATTTAAAAAAAAAAAAAACTTAAACCTATCTACTTATTTATTATTTTATGAAGTGATTAAAATTCAAATCAAGTAAGTTAGTAGAGAAAGGCATTGAAAAGAAAAAGAACACTTGACTTTGTTCATCATTTCATTTATAGCATTTTATTATTTTCGAACCTAGTGGATAGGCTTTAATTTTTATAGACTCTTGACTTTGTTTATCACTTCATCTGTAGTTGATGTTTCTTGTTGCAGTGAATGATTATGTTTCTTAATTTATACTTTTAAATATGGTCACTGTCTTTAGACATCAAACTTGCTTGTTGTTGAGAATGCTTTATGTATTATCATCTTATATTTTCTA